>QHHJ01000144.1:0-223330 GCA_004367495.1 Fusarium scirpi | reverse complement strand
GTCCAGGTGGAGGTGGAGGCGGGGGTGGTGGTTGCTGCTGCTGAGGCGAGGTTTGAGTAGACGTGCGAGGTGGTGCCTGGTAAGAAGCCGTTGGACTTGAATAATGATATGGACGTCGCCTTGTATCTTCAGGCGTCTGTGGTAGATTTGTCAGAGGAGGTGACTGCGGCACCTGCTGCTGAGAAGCTTGTCTGGGAGACGTCGCTGCAGCTGGTTTCCTTTGACTCCATCCTCCGTTCCCAACCCGTACAGGAGGCGGTCCAGGTGGAGGTGGAGGCGGAGGCGGCACCTGCTGTTGAGGGGGACTTTGAGGTGGAGGCGAGGAATATGATGTCTCCGGCTGTTGTCGCGATGGTGATTGCTGTTGAGGTTGAGGTCGAGGCGACTTTTGGGTTGGCGTACGAGGTGGTGCCTGATACGAAGCCGTAGGAGTTGAATAGGCATACGGACGTCGCCTTGAGTCTTCCTGCCCCGGCGTCTGTGGAGGAGGAGGTGAGTGCGGCACCTGATGTTGAGAAGCTTGTCCAGGGGACGTGGTCGCAGATGGCTGTCTATAACCTCCACCTGCAACGTTTGTAGGAGGTGGAGCAGACCGCGGTACCTGCTGTTGAGGAGGACTTTGAGGTGTAGGCGAAGAATATGAGGTCTCTGACTGTTGCGGTTGTCGCCGAGGTGGTGAATGCTGTTGAGGTTGAGGTGAGCTCTGGGTAGGCGGGCGAGGTGGTGCTTGATAAGAAGCCGAAGGACTCGAATAGTGATAAGGACGTCGTCTTGTATCTTCCTGTCCCTGCACTTCAGGCGGCGGCGGCGGCGGAGGAGATACATAATCTACAGGGACCTCAGTCGAGAGATACGATGTCCTCCTCTCCCTAGAAGACTCATAATTCGAAGTCTCTGGAGGAATCTCAGCCGAAAGATACGATGTCCTCCTCTCACGAGAAGACTCATAATTCGACGTCAACCCAGAACCTGCACTTGCCGTAGAAACAGGTCTTCTCGGCAAAGCAGGCCTATCCTCTGTACTGACTCTCGGTGGTAAAGGCGGTCTTTCCTCCTCTTCCTCTTTCTTTGTGTTCCTCGCTCGTTGTATCTCATCAAACAACCTCTGCTGCTCCCTTACAAGCTCCTCCTCACCCATTGCTAAACCCCTCGCCTCCTCCGCCCTCAACCTCTCAAACTCACTTCTCTGTTTCTCTTCATCAATCTTCATCTTTGCCATTTCCTCCTCCGCTTTTCGCATTTGTGCTTCGTATTCGGCTTTGTACTGTGCTGCTAGCCGTTCTGTTTCGAGCCATTGCGCTTGTAGCTGCTCTGCCTGTGCTCTTGCTTGAGCTTGTTGTGCTTGGAATTCAGCTTGGAGGCGAGCTTGTTCTTTTGCTGCGTCCACTTTCGCTTGTTCTGCTTGGGCTTGGAATTTTGCTAAATCGGCGTAGTATTGTGTTCTGCGATCCATCGGGGGTGTAGATGATTCATTTGGCGATTGGTATTGCGGTGATTGTGCTTGAGTTTGATATAATGGTTGTGGTTGATATGGCGATTGTGGTGCTGGTGGACTTGTTTGATATGGTGATGCTGGGGGTGGATATTGCGGACTTTGAGGTTGTCCATATTGAGCTGATTGCTGCCCATACTGGCCCTGCTGCTGCCACCCCGAAGGTGAACCCTGTGAATACCCAAACCCTCTCTGTTTCTGCTGTTCTCTCTCTTGCTGATACTCTGTAAACTGTCGCTGTCTTTCTCGTTCCAACCGCATTCCCTGCTTATACTCCTCCGTCGCCTTATCCACAAAGTCCTTGAGCCACGCCATGATAGCACTGTCTACGTTAGACAAAGAGGCACAGTAGGCAAACTGCCCAACGGTAAATTAAAGCAAAAGCCAAGATGTCAGTTGGATCAGGGAAGAGGGGTCTAAATACTCATCTGCAACTTCCCGCGTCAGAAGGCCAGGTGGGTATAAGCCGCATATCCAACGCATCGGTCAAAATGGTCTGACCACTCTTGGAAGATCTTACATGAACAATCACATCTACTCCATTCCTACCACATATCAAGCCACGTCAAATACAATGAAGCTGTCACCGCATGAATTCAGTTCCACAATTCTCTTGTTTCTTTCTTCCAAACTTCTGGGTCACAATTGCTCAGCAGCATCTCAAAAACAGATTGTCCAACTGTACACCTTTAATGTAACCCACCCCTGTCCTCAGCTCGGTACAATCGGACAAAACGCTCCAAGACCAAACAATAAGCTTATACAAGCTCAAAACTGTACTCCCCATAGCACAAACAGCAACCATCTTGCTATCTCCAATGTATCTGCGGATATCATGACTTGTTCTGCATTGCCAGTTGGCCTCTTGCCAAGCCGTAGTGACTCACCAATCGCTTACAACAAACCTCCACTGCGAGTTGGATCTCCATGGCTTTGCCTCAAAGGATTGGGACCTGTTGCATCAGGTCCGTCCCAGAGCGGAATTCCGCCGTTGTACGGAAGCATACATCCCAAAGTCACCATTACAATCACCATGCATCACCAGCTTCAGATTGATAGCCCAGGATCGGTCTAAATTCACCCAGAATGATAATCTTTATAGTCATTCAAACTTCACAAGACCCAATCATTGGTAACAAATTCATTCACTCCTAGTTGCAATGCTAGCCCCTAAACGAAGACTTTTGTTCATCCTCTCAGCTCGACCATCTGTCCGTGTCTGATCTTGATGACATTTCTGAAAATAAAAACAATAGGTATATGCTTTCCCATTCCCCCCAAAAATGAGAAATAAAACAAACGCCTTACCCGCCCCTGTTCATGCTGGTTGCCATCGTAACTTATATATGTTGTTTATACGTAAAATGTGTGTGACGCCTCAACGCCTCATTAGTCGTCGGTCAAAGACCGACAAGTCGCATGTAAAACCATATCGCTGATATTTCATACGTTTCGTAATGTGTATTACGGTTCTTCCTCAATCATGGCCCGGACCTCGGGTTCGTTGAGGAGAATGCGCTTGCCCAGTTCCTCTGGGGGCTTGCCATCTCGGACAGCTCCAAAGTCAAGAATCTGCATCCAGTTAGTAATTGTTCATACTCCCATTCAATTCATAAACATACCTCGACATAGGTGAGCTGGTCTCGCTGAACTGCAGCCACACATCGTCGTTCATCAAACTTGACTTGCCAAACACCACTGAGGTCGCTCAACAGGTCTTGAACGCATTCGCCGGTTTTGACATCCCACATTTTCACTGTCTTCTCACTACCACTAATGACCTTGCGGCCGTCATGCTGAAAACACGTAATAGCTCCAGTATGAGCCATGAGGACATTGCGGCATTTGCCATTTTCGGGATCCCAAATTCGCAGAGTAGAATCAGCAGCGGCAGACACCAGGATCTCGTCGCGAAGGTCCAACAGACCGACAAGTAGGCTATGTCCTTCGAGAGTGTACAAACATGCGCCAGTTGTGAGGTCCCAAATCTTGACCAACGAGTCCATGGAGCCTGAGATACAACGGTTGCGCTTGTGGTCCAGAACGACAGAGTATACCTTCTGCAAATGACCGTGGAGGACATGAAGTGCTTCGCCAGTGCTGATGCGCCAAACACGGACGGTGCTGTCGTAAGATCCACTGACCAAAGTGTCGCCGTGGGCTGAGATAGCGCGAACCGAGTGAGTGTGCCCAGCCAAAACTCTAATGAAGTAAGGGCAGTCAGACTCATGGGCTGGAGGGCCGGTCTGGATATAGCGGCGAGAGCCAACCTCGGGAAGTCGCCAAACTCGGAGCTGGCTATCTCGAGATCCAGTAATGATGAGAGGCTTCTCGGGTTGCATGATAGCCTGTCCACTGGAGTCTCTGCCGGTCTCTGTAGGCATCAAGATTTGTAGACAACGGACAGTACTAGTGTGTCCATAAAAGACCTGCTGACAGAGTCCACGCTCAATGTCCCAGACTCGGACGGACCTGTCAGTCGAGCCGGAGACAAGCATGTTTCCCTCGTACTGCAGAGCCCAGACACCACCCTCATGACCCTCGAGCTTCTTGCGGAGCTTACCCGTCTTTGTGTCGTAGATGTGAATGAGGGTATCGTCGCTGCCAGTAATGATCTTGTCCTCGTCAAACTGGAGACAAGTAATCACATGTCGAGGATGAGCTGCAAAGGCAACATGGCCGGGTTTTACCTCACCGCTGGTCCAGCTCTTGCGGATCATGTGGTGACGACGGTAGAGTGATTTGTAGAGATGAAGCTCGCGAAGACTAGGCAATCCAAGCTGAGGATCAGGTACCGCGGTGGCAGCGGCGTTAGCAGCAGACAGAGGTCCTTCAGATGGGTGTTGTCTGACTTCAGGCTGCGACTTGCTTTCCTCGCGAGACACGGCCTCCTGGGCACTAGCACGTCGCTTCGATCGCTCGGCAGCCGAGTATGTGTTGAGAGCTCGCTTTCGCTTGGAAGCTCGAGATTTCGAGGCTGTCTCTTGTCGAAGTGTTCGGGTGAGCTCGTGCTCGGTCGAGGTCAAACGGTTTCGCATACTGAGGTCCTTCTCGTAACCGGTAGCTCCAACAGGATCTTGCCAACCCCAGCCCTGAAGAATTGCCTTTTGAAGCTCACCAGGAGGGAGGGTGTAGCCATCGCGGTCGAACAAAGCCTTCCAACCAGTCTCATTCCGGTCAACAAGATTGCGCCAGTGCTTGGAGACCTGTGCAGCACAGCAGAGATCCTTGTGGTCAAGATGTGACAGAACAGAGTATCCCAGTTCGAGAGGGAGCTGACGAAGGAAATCGCACTTGAGAGCAGGGTTGACAGCGTTGGCGACAACTCGAAGGGTAGGTCGAGGGCATCGGCGAAGAAACTGATACATCATGAATGTCTTCATTTCGGTCTTCATCGAGTCGAATGCCTCCAGAAGTGTTTGCGTGTCGACGACATGAGGAGATCCGTCGGGACGAGTAAGAGCAAAGTCATCATCAGAGCGGCCAGCAGGTACAAGTGCAGTCGAGGGATCATCTTCTGTTAGCTGTGATTCATCAACCCAGCGAGAGGGGTCCGTGTTTGATGTCTGAAAGCTGGCTTCATCTTCGGCATCGGTGGTGTGTAACTGGGCAGCTGCTAAAGTAGGCGACAGTCTGGGACTAGGGAGACTAGCATCCTGGGCGGCAACGACATCTATACTGGGTCTGGGGTTGAATGGACGAGCGGGCTGTTGTAGGGACCCGTCGATGTCCGTAAATGGTTCTGCGTCGGCGTCGGTAATTGGTGGAGTAGCAACATTACTGCTGAAGACGGTGTGGGAATCACTCTCAACAGGGCTTGTGGCTTCGTAGTGAGGGCTGACAGTAGATGAGGATGCTTCGGGGGAGTGTTGTCGCTCAGGGTGTGACGAACGTCGGCGAGATGGTCGATCAGAAGAAATAACAGCTTCTGAAGTATCAGGGGTAGCAAGGAAGCCAGTAGCCGCTCGAGACGACCTCTCCAGTGATGGTCGACTTGAGCCATGAGCAATGGAACGACGGAGTTTGTCTGAAACGGCATTAAGTCCATTTGATCGAGGGGCTCGTCGAGGGTTGGTGGATGTGGCTTCCGATGATTCGGGAGAGTCTGTAGGGCTGGTTCTTGAAGCTCGGGAGCGTCGGGGGTAACCTTCTGAAGGAGATTGTGATCGATGCTTGGGTACTCGGACAAGGGTATTGGATTCATGAGGAGATTCGGAATTAACACGACCGGGAGTAGCACGGCCATTACTATATGTCATCTGCAAAAATGTCAGTTTAATTTTTGGCCAACATGGCCGCGTTGCGTGGCAGCATGTATGTGTCAGCAGTGAAAGCTTACCTGCGCATCCGTGGGCTCCTCGCCTTCATCGTCTGTCTCAAGGGCACCAGGCATATTATAGGAGAACTGAATCAGTTCTGGGGGTGTAGGCTTCATGGCCAGAGGGTACTCTTTTGTGTCGAGGTTTTCGAGGGGTACAGGATCTCGAACGAAGACGTGGGGGAACTTGCGGGTGAGACGAGTAGTGGTCGTGACAGTCTTGGTCTCGACGCACTCGCTCACCTCGAGCTGGAATCGACGAGATCGATTGTTCTGGCCTTCGGAGATATTCACAGACACTGTTTGTGAGGGTTTGGGGTGACGAGGCTCGAGAGCCTGACTGGTTGCGGGTGACGGTGTCATGGTTCGTGATGTTTGTGTAGTGTTCGTCCGTGACAAGCACCAGGCTGTTGAAAATAATGCCTGTGCGAGACGAAATCGAAGGGTTCCGTTCGAGGAGAGTTGACGTGTTGAAGTATATCGTCAACCGTATTCTGCGGAACCGACCAAGCTGAACGAAACACTTAACGCGAACGTAACGCCAGATCACGCATATGCAACGTCCACAACGGCCATGTATTGAACGCTATCCGAAATGATCGACCAAGACAAGCGAGTCGAGTATAACCAGATCGTGTTTGTGTAGACGAGAACGTGATGTATCGACAAGACCGCGAAGGGGTTTCGACGGAGGCTTCCCGGGAACGGAACGGAACTGCACGCTCGACGTTCAGAGCAGCATATATCTAACTATCGTTGCGAGGGCGGAAGGAAGGGTCGTAAGGCTTCCTGTTGTTGCTGGAGACGCGTGCAAGCGTGCACTTGACAGCTGGGAAAAGGCAAGGGGATGCCTGGGTGTACAAGGGAGTGTGGCGAGACGGGCGGGAATAAAGAGAAAGAAAACGAGTAATTAGATAGAAAAAGGAAAGCCAAGATACAAAGAAAGAAGACAACAGGACAAACAAAGGATTTGGGATGTTCGCCTAAGATGCTTCTTCTTCGCCTCTTTTTTCTCGGTGCCCTTTTCCGTTCTCTTCTCGTAGGGCTTCGTCTGCTTACGAGGCTATGGTGAGAGAGAAGATATGGTTGTGCAGGCTGATGTGACGGAGGAGTTGGTCTGGTTCTCGGGCCAAGGTAGATGTGGACTCAATCTTTTGCAGCTATACCGGATTGGGTTTGGTGTTGCATGGCAATGGTTGGCCCAGGGTTCTTTCCCAGTGACAAACAGGGTCTAGCTTATCGAGCATGTGATTATGATTGGACGATTGGGTCTTAGATCCGTTACTCTTGGGGAAGGGGAAACATGACCTTGACACGGGGGGTGACCAAGTACCTCTCCGCACGGATTTAGGTACTATTAATGGGCGGTTGCGGGAAAGGGTACTTTACATGCAATGCAATGCTGGAGTATGAGCTGCAACCCTATCACAGTCTAACTGTTGTGAAAGACATGATGAATCTGTTGGTGATGGTTCAAGCTAACTGTGCATAGAAACGCCTTTCCCTTTCCTTGTTAGTCAGACTGTAGGTAGAATTCACGGAAAGTGACTTGGTCTGTGTCTTGTCACCCGGAGACCTTCTCCAGCTGCGGCTACGTCCGTGACCGAGAAAGCTGGAATTCAAAGACAGGTTTTAACCACTTAGTCAGCCCCGTTTAGTGTCCAAGGCAGAACGCCTGTCGATTCTCAACCGGATTTCCACGGTCTAAATCGAGGTTCGTGCTCGTGCACTCCTTGGAACAGAATCCTTCGAGAAACAAGGACCATGATGGCTTATATCTCACGTGACAGATTTCCATTTCCATCGGTTCCGGCGTCGGCGAAAGTCGAGGTTATTGCCTCTGGAAGTGAATGATCCTTGATTAATGGCATTGTATCGAGATGCGACATGGATTTATGAGACATAATACCTTTTAACGCGTGCGTTTAATTACTTTCATGATTAATCTGTGATTATTGTCCTGTTGTCCTGCCAAGGGAGTGAAAGGAGAGATCGAAGAATAGACTGTAAATGAATGGCATTAAACTGATATATCGGCGAAGTGGTTTCTCCTGTCAATTATTGATCATAGTATCTATCTCTCTACACTATCCTCCCTTATCAGTTATATCTATACTGTATCCCTTCCCTGAAGTTTTCATCTCCTTTCCACTTAAAACTCCCTTCCCCATCCATAGAAATCACAACAACCATCTCCAGCCTCCAGCATCTCCCTTCTCAAACATTCTCGACCAAGCTCACTAGAAACACCCTTTCGCCACGAAAAAAGCACTCGCCGAATCTCACGTGTTCCCCGATAGAGTTTCTGTTAGTCAGCCGAAAAAGGGGACAATCGGTGTACCCGATCATCCGGATTTCAAGTACCGGGCGGGCGCCGATGCGGGGGTACTCGGAGGCCTGGGTTGGCCGACATGGCGGCGAAGAATGGAATGTGATTCCCGTGTAGGAAAAAAGATATGGCTGTTGGTACAGGGTAGCTCAGATTTGAATGAGAGTGTTAAAATCCAAAAACGGATGCTATCCTAGTGACTGTTGAGACCTATATTTCAACAGAGAGATCATGAACCCCAAGTTACCCGGAAAGTGTCACTTGTTGATCTTTTCATGAGCATCGTGATATGTTCCATTGATATAACTGACATGCTTTTCTACAAAGGCTACATAAGTCGTTATTGGTATCTAAAATCTCATCGCTAAACACATCATTCCAAATGCCACCTTATCCAAAGGTCCATGTCACGCAAAGCTACCCAAAGCTTACGAGATATAAACCGGCATACGACTCCCAAGCAACTCACTCTTACTCAACTGCACATCCAACTTGTTAAAGTCATGCAGCATCAACCAGCAAATCATGCGGAATATTAACGTGCACCACGCATCATCATGTGACACTTCCTGCAAATACAACGCGCTCTCAAGTCTTCCCTCCGGCACCTCGCTGAGCATTGAAACAGCTTCGCTCATCGCGCTGCCGGGCCTGCTGGTAGACACAGACGGGCGACCGTTTGGTATGGTGTTGAGAGTCATGTTCTCTGCACTTCTGTGTAGACGCGGTGCTGGCATGGGTGGTGGTGGGGAATGGCCTCGTTCCATGCCGCGCATGCTACTTGCTTGAGTTCGGCCGGTTCCTGCTCTGCGGAAACCGTGGCCTGGGGGTGCTCCGGTGACACTTGTGCGACGATCTGTTGAGCTTTGGGCGCGAGGAATGACCTTTTCGCGGATGACGTGGAAGTAGACTTCCATGAATTTGTCCTGTCTTTCGTCGGGGTTGGCTTCGTGCATTTCTTCGAAACCGAGGGGTGTGACTCTAGGTTGCTGTCCCTCTAGTCGAGTAAGCGCCGTTGACGGGCTCCAGTCGGCATGCAAAGATTGCGCATCTGAAGTACGATCTTCGCCGTCATTGAGAAGACGTAAGACTTCTTGGATATGCGACCGAAGAACATCTTGGACCATTTCTCGTCGCTTCTTCTGGACCTCGCTCTCGTATACTCTGAGGCCGTTCGCCTCTGCGTAGGGGGTGATGGTACCAGCCGGTTCCTTGGCCGTCAGGATCTGATCGCAGTCGTCAATGGCTTCGTGAAGTGCCTTAAGCAGAGACATCTTTTGCGCCGTGCTCTCGTCTTTGTTGTATCCCAAAATTTGCTCAGCGTGTTTTCTGATCTTCTTGAGGATGACTGGGTTTCGTTGCGCTCTTGGTAGTGGTACCTCGACAAGATCATAGTAGGCGTCCATGACTTTGACCAGTGACACTGATTGCTTATCCCATCGGTCCGATGTCGGGTTGGGAATATGAGTGAACATGGTGTTCTTGATATGGAACGTGCGACTCAGCATACCAAGGATCTCAAACGAGACTGCAACTTGTTAGTCAATGCGACATCGAGAAGTGACACAACGTACCAGGAAACAGATGCGACGTTTGCTTGCCAGCATCCTGGAAAGCACGAACAGCATTGGTATTGCAACCAATCCTAATCAGAGTCTGAGAAATCTCCTCACGAGTAGCCAGTTGTAAGAAAGCCAAGTTTCCAGGATCATCTTCAGGGAACTGAAGACGTCGTTGATCCAACAGCACACTGTAAATTGTAGACACATAGCCAAAGCAAAGTTCCTTGACTTGATCCGCAGGAATTACTCGATTGGACTCAAAGCGACTTCTTCCATAGATGCTGAAAGTAAACATCAACCCCAGATCAGATACCTTTTCACCAAGGACCATAAAGCCATTACCTTCGGCGCGGTAGCGGTCACGTCTGCGGTCGAATTCCTTCCAGTAAATACCCAGTGCCGCCAACATCTCGATAAGATGACACATTGTTGTTGTCGCATACGGACGAAGAACAGTCGCAGGCATCGTATCCCAACTCTTACGCTTGCGCTGAAGAGCCACGGTCAAAGTATGCGCATCGTATAAACCCGGAGGCTCTGTCGAAAGATCGCGCTGTTCTGACGTACTAGGAGGACCAATGTTCTTGTTCATCTCCTCATATTGGATCTTCTGCCACTTCTCCGAGTCGTGCTCCATGCGCTGCACCGCACTAAGGAGTAACGTCCATGAAGCTCGCTCGTTGTCGGCAGTGTGAACACGTTCTCGTCTCGTCTTGGCTGCGTATTCTTCTCGCAAGTTAATAGCCAGCTCAGACCAGGTATTGTCCAGACTCTCTTGACTGCCGTCCAAGAAATAGATCTCGGCGTCAATAATAGGACCATGTTTATTGTCTGGCGGCGAAACAAAAATGACGGGAGCTTCGAATTCGACTTCGAAACGGAGTTCGTCCCACGAAAATCGACGGGTTTTTGTAAGGGCCCATTTTCCCATTACTTTCTCGTTGCATTGGGCGTATCCTGCGGCAGAGGCGTAGTATTGTTGCATAACTTGCATGAAAGTGGCTGCCAGCGCGACTAGAGATATGATCAGGGCTACCAAGGCCACGATGACTTCGGGATCTGCACTATCGTCGGCCATATTGATGGTAATTCGGCTTTGCTCGTTCGGTTCGTTCGTCTAGTGTCTCAGACGGTGGCGTCGCGTAGTGAGAAGCCGTCTCTAGCTGAGGACAGGGCTCCAGAGTCGAAATACTTTCTCAAGTCGTAGAGATTGAAGATGCGACAGGAAAGGTAGAAAGAAGCACGCAAAGCAGTCAATGTCCTCGTTCAACCAGGACCCGCGTGGTAATTCTTTTAAAACGGCCCCATGATTACCAGAAGAAAGAGAAAAAAGAGGGAACCAAAAGAAGTGAAAGGAGAAAGGTGAGCTGCAGAAGCAGAGCCTCGTTTGAACTTGTCAGTTCGCATCTTGGTCTAGCAGGGGAAGGCGTACAGGGCTCGAAGTCCGGGGTTTAATTGGATCGAGCGTAATGAGGTGGACATAGCGTGATGGAGACAGACATTTGGGGGCGGCCACTTTTAAGGCCGTAGATGGCCTCAATTGTTTAAAGGTCCAGTTAGAAGATGTTGATTGTCGGTAAAGAGAAGGCATGGAATGTTGATACTTGATGAGGTTACAGACCTTGTTTGATGCCCATACCTTAATTCAATAGACCGCTGAAGAATAAAGGTTATATGGACCGTCAAGATGATGACATTAGCGCCCTATAGCCCTAAAGCTTAGCGGATCGTGCGCTGGAACAATTGGTGGGTGCGGGGGGCTGGGCGCGGGCGCTAGAAGATGGATCCCGTCTGGAGCCTCAGGGTAGATGCCAGAATTTCTATGGAATGAACAAGATATCTTTATGTAACCGCGTATCGATGATCAGATAGGCGATCATGAGAGACGAAACCTTAATTTCTTGTATCTAACAGTTGGATCAATATATAGTGACTAACAAAGAAGTAAAACGAAGGCATTGCAGTACTTTCAAGCGCAGTCAAACTTACAATGGATGTCTTGCTTCGCTAAATGACAGAAAGGCTTCTACACCAAGAACGACTAATAACTGCAGGAGAGTTGAAGGCTCCTGCATGTAAGACAATCCAGGAATCAAGATAAACGTTTTAAACAAGTAAACTTTACCTCACACAAGCCTCCAATCGATATCCACCTATAAGTATAATGGTTGGATGTCTATACTAAAGCTTCACCCGTCGTCCCGTGTTCCTCTCAGCATCCAATATCAACGCAACAATATTACTCAAAGAAACAACATCCCCCTCCCCATCAAAAGCAATAACCTCAACATCATACCTCCCGTTCTTAACGACCTTCGCTTCGATCCTTATTCTCAACCACTCCACTCCCCCCTCCGGCAGAGCCTTCTTGACATCCAGACTCAACGACACAGTCGGCATCCAAAAGATCTTATCGAACGCGAACCGATCTTTAGGAGTCGGCGCTTCAATATCTGTAGGTCGGTAACCCTCAATTATCAGCCCGGGAGCCACGTCGGCGAGATAGCTTAACATCCATGTTTTCCAGCGCTCGCCGTTGGACATGCGAAGCCAGAGGTCCCAACATGCTGGTGATGTTGTCTTATTCTTGGGACTGTAGAATTCGACGTGTTGCATCATTGGTGCCATATCCATGACTATCATATGTAATCTCTCCCAATTTGAATCGTTATCGTCTGAAAGTTTGGTCAAGTCCACTGGAGGAGGAGGCTCGCGGAGTTCAAAGCCAGTGGGTAAAGTAAGACCACTCTCAGCCTCAATACGATTATTCGTGATATACGCCGCGATTTTCTTTTTAGATTTGGAAGTTATCCATGGGCTTTGTAGGGGAAGCCCTTCTTGGTAAAGTGTTATGTGGAGGATTGATAGAGCGCGGCCTCTTCGGACTTCTTCGATTATAAGAACAGCTGGACCGATGTGTGTCGCATTTAAGAAATGCCAATGCGCGGCGAAGGTGTCGGGTTGATCGTTAGTTCCAAGATACTGGCTTGCCGCGCGAAGGAACATTGCAGAGATATATCCTCCATGAGGGACTGTAGCTGTTAGTAAGTCATGGTCTCGTTGAGGGAAGACACTACGTACCTGTTCCGACAGCGAAGGACTCTGCGAGATTGACCGTGAAAGTACTCTCATTTTGTCGCGTGACTTGAGATTCGACCTCTAGCAGTGGATAGGGCGACATTTTGAATCAAATGGTTCTGTATGGAGTATCTTGATGGTGGTAGACTGCGAGTTGCACAGGACGTTCATGTTGGCGTTCTTGGTCAGAGACATAAGCCGAGGCTGACAGGGGTTCCACGATGTGCAGATGGCTGATCACCACGACCTTTCACTCAATTATTCTCAGCTTGATTGGAAGGTAAATTATATGTAAATGACAGACGCTTGTTCTGAAAGAGGTAACACCAAGCGCGCTTCTTGTTTGCTGAATCTTAATGATTCAACTTCCCGCCGACTGTTGGGAAAAGCTACGGCTAACGGACGTCTGCTGATCTACACCTTGAACTGAAGTACCTCCGATCTCACGATAGAGACTAATCCAAATTACCTATTTGAATCAAAATTCCGTGTAAGTTGTTGCTGTCCTGATTCTGGGTTGGCGGTGACCTCAGACGAGGTTGATCAGGCCAAATGGCTGACTAAGATCATGACGCGGTCCCCTGTAACATGATGTCCGTGTTTCAAAGGAAGCGAGACTGATCTCTTCCTCTTTCCTCCCTTTTCTTCCCTTTTATCATTTACATCAAATTACAAACTTACCTGCATCAACAGCGATCATGTCTCGATTCTCTCGCTATGATACCGACGAGGAGCGTCTCCCAGAGGGCATGCAGAGAGTAGGCTACGATGCTGACACCCAGGTCTACACATTCCGCGACGCCGACGGAAGCTTCTGGGAGAGCGCGCCAGGCAACCAATACGGCCAGCTCACAAAGGTCGGCGAAGCGCGTCCCGAAGGCCAAGAGTCCGAGTCCTTCCTTGTGACGAACCCGCAGTATCATCAGCCCAAGATGTCTTGGTTCACCGAGATGAAGCCCTTCCTCAACTTCCTCATGCTCATCATCCTATCGATGCTGCTCCTCTTCTGGTTCCTCGGCCACAAGTCCTCACCCGAGGAGCATATTCCTATCCCGGATTGTCCGGAGGGTACGGTTGCTTATGGTGTCAAGCAGGGCGATACATGTTGGTCTATCGCCAAGAAGGCTGGTGTGGATCTTGATGAGATCTTGAAGAAGAATAAGGATGTTGATTGTGAGGCGCTCATGATTGGGGATCGCATTTGCGTGCCTGGCAAGAAGAGCATTGACTGAGTCGTTGCACCGTGTTTTGTGGAATCATGTACAGAGCATCGCTCGTGAGACCAATCGACGGCAGATGATGGCGCACGACTGTGAGCTGCATCGAACTAAACTGAGTGAGCTTGGGACCAGTCTGTGCTTAGACAGCTGCGCCTGGGCGGGCTATCGTTCATGCTGAGAAGCGTCATGGTGGATGTCACCGGCATGGTTGACTTTCATAGCAACAATACCTATTGCAAGCAAGTACTGTTTAATGGATTAATCATATCCTCAACCAGTCTTGTCTTGTCTTTGGATGTTCTTGTCCAATTGTTTGGTGGTGAAGCGTCGAAAGCTCTTTAGAGCGTATCCGTCAGCCGGCCAACGTCATGCTGGGCCTATCAGTGGCCACTCATTGGGTGCCATCTGTGTCATTATGCACGTTAGCTAGTGGATCATCTGGACCGACCTGTGCCAGCAAGCCAAGTCTTGGCCCTTGAGCGTTGCGTTGCATTGCGTTGCATTTATCCGATGTCTTCAGCAATGCCTATCTTTCGAGTCTGAGGAGAGCAGAAGAGTCGAGCTTCTTCAAGCCGTTGACTATCACAACAAACAATAGTTGACAGAGCAGAAAGAAGCAGAAACAACTCCAATTCCTTGATCAAGGCGGTCAACCTTGGAGCTTCTCATCTCATCCAAGAAATCATCACCACAAAAAAGCCCCGCGCTAAAGTGGAAAAGAAAACGAGGGGCAACACCAGATTTTAGACCCTTGGAGCGCTTTGGCCGCTGCCTACCCAACCAGCATCGAAGCTGCCAGGAGCGGGGCATGGGAATTTTTTTTCTTCCCTCTAATTTCGACCCGAGGACCCCAAATAATTTAAAATTTTCGGACGCGGGTCCCTCGCGATTTCTTTTCCTCTTCATCCAACTATAAACCTTCGGGTTCTTTTTCTTTTTCTCTTTCTCTTTTCCTTTTTTCTTTCCTTTCTACGTCGTTTCAGCTTCGACTTAGAAATAATCATGGATAAGGGGAAGCTTGCACAGCTCCTTGAGGGGAGCCAAGTCCGTAAGTTTTTACTCTTCTGTTGATGTCAACATGCAAGCTCTGCTCTGTGTGTTGTCTCGCTTAACATACTCTGAAAGCTAACTTTTTCTTCCTCAGCCAACACTGAGCAGGTCAAGGCCGTTACCGCCGAGCTCCAGAAAAACTTCTACACAAAGCCCGAGTCGCTTCTCGCCCTCGTCGAGATCTCCCTCACACATGGAGATGCTGGCGTTCGACAGCTCGCCTCGGTCCAGGCTCTCCGTCTGATCCCCAAATTCTGGGAGAAGACCGCCCAGGACCAGCGACAGCTTGCCCGCAACCACCTTCTCGAGGGTGTCCTCAAGGAGTCCTCCGCTGGTGTCCGCCACTCTCTGGCCCGTCTCATCGCCGGCATTGTCAGCGCTGATATGGAGAACGGTGAGGGTGAGGATTTCCTCAAGCAGCTCCTCCCTCTCAGCAACAACGACAACGTCGTTGCCCGTGAGGTTGGCACATTCCTTCTCTACGCCATCCTCGAGGAGGACCCCACCCACTTCGCCGATAACACACACGATCTTCTCAAGCTCTTCCAGGCCCGTATTGAGGACCCTGAGAGCAAGGAGGTTCGCATCAACATCGTCCGCGCTATTGGTGCTATCCTCATGATCATTGAGCCCGAAGAGGACGAGATCGCCCTCAACGCTATGCAGGGCTTCGTTCCCAGCCTGGTTAACATCCTCAAGGCTACCGTCGAGGCTGAGGATGAGGAGAGCTACAAGATCGTCTTCGAGGTCTTCCACTCTTTCATCGCCTACGACTCTTCTCTCCTTGCCGTCCACCTCCGAGATCTCCTCTCCTTCATGATCGAGCTTGGTGGAAACGTCAACGCTGAGGAGGATGCCCGATCTCAGGCTCTTGCTTTCCTCATCCAGTGCGTTCGCTACCGCCGCATGAAGATCCAGGGCATGAAGACTATGGCTCCTGAGCTTATGGTCAAGGCCATGCACATCGTCACCGAGCTCGACCCTGAGGACGACGAGGAGGACCTTTCTCCTGCCCGCACTGCCATCAGCCTCATCGACACCCTGTCCAACGAGCTTCCTCCTCGTCAGGCCATTGTCCCTCTTCTCGAGCAGTTCCCCCACTTCGCCGGTAACAACGACCCCAAGTACCGTATGGCCGCCATGCTCGCTCTCGGTAACGCCGCTGAGGGTGCTCCCGACTTCATCTCTACCCAGCTCCAGCCTCTTCTCCCCACCATCATCTCACTCCTCCAGGACTCCGAGACCCGTGTCCGCCACGCCTCTCTTGTTGGTCTGATCCACCTCGCTGAGGAGATGGCCGATGAGATGTCCTCTCACCACGAGCAGATCATCGCTGCTGTCCTCAAGAACCTCGAGGCTGCTTCTCAGGGTCCCTCCGACAAGAGCAACGTCAGCATCATCCGATGCGCTTGCGGTGCTCTTGACACCTTCGGTGACGGTATCGACACCAAGATCATGGCCCAGTACGGTCCTAACCTGATTGGCCCCATGGTTCGTCTCCTCGACCACGAGGACTTCGGTGTCAAGGCTGCTGCTGCTTCCGCCATTGGTGCCATCGCTTCTTCCATGGAGAAGGGTTTCGAGCCTTACTTCAAGGACGTCATGACCTCTCTCGGCAAGTTTGTCTCTATCAAGGATGGTGAGGAGTCTCTCGACCTCCGAAGCTCCACCTGCGACAGCTTGGGCCGCATCGCTATGGCCGTCGGCTCTGAGGCTTTCCAGCCTTACGTCATGGACCTCATGTCCGCTTCCGAGGAGGCTCTCAGCCTTGACAACCCCCGCCTCAAGGAGACCAGCTTCATCCTGTGGTCTAACCTGTCTAAGGTCTACCACGAGCAGTTCGACCACTTCCTTCCCGGTGTCTTCAAGGGTCTCTTCTCTTCTCTCGAGCTTGAGGAGGAGGAGATTGAGCTCCCTGGTGTTGACGTCAACCAGCTTGGTGACGGCGCTATTGTCGTTGGTGGCAAGCGTGTCAAGGTCAAGGCTCCCGAGAACGAGGACGACCTTACCATCGCCGCTAATGGTGAGGAGGACTGGGATGATATTGAGGATCTTGACGACCTCGGTGCTGTGACTGCTGTCGCTCTCGAGCAGGAGATTGCTCTCGATGTCCTCGGTGATGTCATCTCCAACTCTTGCAACAGCGCCAACCTCGAGCAGTACGTCGAGCAGACCATCGAGAAGGTCTCTCCCTTCACTGAGCACACATACGAGGGATGCCGAAAGACAGCCGTTTCCACCCTCTGGCGCACCTACGCCCGTGTCTTCCAGGTCTGGGAGGAGGGCTCCGGTGTCAAGTGGGAGGCTGGTCTTCCCGCCAAGCACACTCCCCCTACCTCGCTCATCTCCATGGGCCAGGCTCTCGAGAAGGCTACCATGACCATCTGGTCTGACGATTGCGAACGGTTAGTAACTCTCTTTTTACTTTTTCTTCTTTCTCCCAAAATGATGACTACCTTGCGTTATACCCAGCTCACTCAGAGGCAAATGCCGTTGCTGAGAACGCGTCTAATCACGTCTGATTCATGACACTGTTACTTCTTGTTTCTTGCACTCTTGACTTGAATCATCCGCTAACAGTCTTATAGCTCTGTCATCACCGACATCAACCGCAACATCGCCGCCACTCTCAAGGCTTGCGGTCCCGCCGTTCTCACCTGCAAGGACGGTTTCCTCCAGGAGATGGTCTCGGTCGTTGGTCTTCTCATTACCCGATCGCACCCCTGCCAGATGGACCTCGGTGACGAGGAGGAGGAGCCCGATGTTGAAGGCGGCTCTTCTGAGTACGACTGGCTCGTCATCGATACCGCTCTTGACGTTATCGTCGGCCTTGCCGCCGCTCTCGGCAGCAGCTTCGGCGAGCTCTTGAAGATCTTCGAGAAGCCTATTCTCAAACTTGCCAGCTCCAGCGAGGATCTCCACCGATCCACCGCTGTTGGCACCATTGCCGAGATCACCAAGTACACCGGTGAGGCCATCACTCCTTTCACCGAGTCTCTTGGCCAGGCCCTTGTCCGTCGCCTGACAGACCCCGACCCTCTGGCTAAGTCCAACGCTGCTTACGCCATCGGTCTCGTTGTCCTCAACTCCTCCGACACCAACAAGACCTTCCCCATGTACCCTCTCCTCTGGGAGAAGCTCGAGCCTCTCCTGACCGTCAACGAGATGCGCATGACCGACAACGTCGCCGGTGCCGTCTCTCGCATGATGGCCAAGAACCCCAACAACGAGTTCGTCTCCCAGGCTCTCCCCGCCGTTGCCAACGCCCTTCCCCTCCAGGAGGACTACGAGGAGAACGCCCCCATCTACGAGAACATCTACAACCTCTACCAGCACTCCAACCCCACCGTCGAGCAGCTCACCCCCCAGCTCGTCAACATCTTCGAGAAGGTCCTCAGCCCTCCCGAGGAGCAGCTCGAGCCTGAGACAAGACAGATCCTCCAGCAGACCGTCCAGATGCTCTACAAGGCCAAGCCCGACCTCCTGGCCAACAACCCCGGCCTTCTCAAGCTTGCCAACATCCAGTAAATTGGTGGCAGCTTAGCATCATGACTTGAACGACAAAGGGTTTATTATATATAGGGATACGAAACTACGATATGATTTGATGAAGAAAAAAGTTAAGACACGCGGTGTGTCAATTTAGAGTTTATACCGTGGATGGTACAGCATAGGGAATGGTAAACAAAAGGGAAAAAGGATTATAGGGATGGCAAGCGCTGGGATTTCTTACGAAGCTGTATAGATGCTTCGGGACTTTTGATACCTAGGAATAGAAAGAAAAGATACCTTTCCATATGGACATTTTGTTTCTCATGAACTGTGAAGTAATTGTGTCTTCGTCAAAGAGCCAGAGTACCTTGCCATGGATATGTTCTGTTGCAATGCCTGATAGCCCGAGGTCACTGTTGTCTCTGCCAGGGGTCCTTGTTTTTGGTAACTTTGGCGCAGTCGTATTGTACGACACGTCTTGTCTGGTGATTGAACGTAGCTGTTGGTAACAATGGAGAGCATTGAACATGAATCATACTTGTATTCTTTTGATCCCAAATGCACATCCCAAACGCCATATAATGCTAAAAGAATATATATAATCACCAAATCCTCTTCGCAACCATCTCATACCTCATAACCTTCTCAAAATCATCCTTCTTCCCTTTATCCTTCTCAACTCTCTTCCCGGGTCCTTTACCCCCCTTAAGACCCTCATTCCTATCAGCATGTATCCATCTCTGTCTCTCCTCACCAACCTCAACTTGTCCAAAACCACCTACACGTCGTGCATTGGCAATCTCAAAGGATTCAGCTGCATACATTGCATGTTCCTTGCGTTTCATGTCCGCGTAGCGATTGCGCGAGTATTTGAGAAGTAACATGCCGAGCAGAAGTTTGAGGATGAGAAGGACGAGAAAGGCGATGAAGAAGACGACTACCATGGTGAGCGCGGCGATGACGTCGTCGGATGTCCAGGAGTACCAGGGACGGGAGTTGAGGGGAGAACCGTAGGGGTAGCCGTATGTTGCGCGGCCGAGGGAGTCGCGGATCAGAGAGTCGAAGTGGTTCAATGCTGCGACGATCGCGGGTGATGAGGGCGTGGCGGATTCGGATGTGAGGGATGTTTGTGTTGATTCGGGAATGGGCATTGGCATTGGAAGATGGGTTGAGAGGAGCATGTGGTACGTTTGAATGGAGGCGCGGATGAAGAGGCATGAAAGCGGTATGACTGCCAAACCAAGACGTTTAGTGAGAGAGGGAGTCATGAAGGCCTGTGAGTAAGTGTTAGTGAGAGGTACCGTGAGAGAGAGGTGAGTGACTTACGTTGGTGTAGTAGTCTTTGCATAGGATGTCAAGAAGACGACTGTAAAACGCTGGCTTAATATTGTTGAACTTGGTAACGTACGCATGCTTGATAGTGTCGACAAGCATCTCACTGCCAATAACGATGAGAAACGGCGACAAAACCTCGCCCGACATGAGACAATTTGTAATCCAGGGTGGAAGCACCGTAAAGCTGTGAGGAAGAATAGACGGGTTATGCAATGGCTTAGAGGCGTCGTCAAAGGATGTCTCGGAGCCAGCACCCGGAACACTCAGTCCACCGACTTCAACAACGTTGCGCATGCCGATAATGAGAAGCATGATCCAGAGCTGGAAGCGTTCGACGATATCAGCACAAGTAAGCTGAAACAAATTGTCTTTCTCGAAACGTTTGAAGACGGTGCTTTTGATCTCGACGAATTGATTCGAAAGAAGGAGCGTCAGTAGAGCGTTGGAATAAGAGTTCACAGCGACATTGAGCGTGATGACTTGGTAGTACAATGCTATCGAGTGAAGACAGCAGTACGCCAAAGCCAGCATGAACATTCCTAGTGGGAGCAGTACTTTTGATCGACCTGACGCATTACGAGAGAGCGTTTCCGTACTGAATAGACACTCGAGAATATCCTGACCAAGAGCAGAAAGGAGACGGTCGCCAACTTCGAGAATGTTGTAGATGACGTAAAGTTTGATAGCGGACTGAGCGCGGATGAAGTGATACATTCGGCTTGCGTCGAGGGTCATGAGGGCCATAGAACTACAGATGATGACCAAGCCTTGAAGAAGATCAGCTTTGTGGAAGGCTGACAAGTTCGAAGGCATAGACTTGGTCCTCCTGTGCCGAAACGTCCCTGATCGGGGCTGGGACCGAGATGGTAAGGGTTTGAAGTGAGCATTTGCATGTGGTTTAAAGTCGTGCTTCTTCTGGTCATTCGAACGACCTCTAGGACGACTCTCGCTGCGTGATCTTCCTTCATCTGTGCTGCTCTCCTCGGTGGTGGTAGGCAGTGTACCTCGTCCTCGTTGCCAGAGCCTTCCTAGACCGTACCATACATAGTCGACGAGCCATCGGACCTCCTTAAGAACCAGATACCCCCACCAACGAACCAGTACGCCAACAGCTAGGGTGAATCGCATAGGGAGAATGGTGAAGTTATACAGCCAAGCGTCAAGACACGCCAGGGCTCCAAAGTTGAGTGTGCGCTCGAGGAACGGTGGGAGAAGAAGCACATTCTTGAGACGCTCGAATTTGACGGCGTTGGATTCGTAGGGAATATCGTAAGCGTGGGATTGGTGGATGTACAACGGACTAGGTCGTTGAGCCGCCAATTCGAGCTGTAGGTGTGTAGGTAGTGACATGGGAGGTAGAGGAATAATAGGCGGAATCGGTGACGGTGGTCGTAAGCCATCTGTTTGGACGGGAATGGCGGTCGCGGGTGTTGATCGAGTACTGTTAATAGGAGATGTTGGACCTGCACCGTCGAGATTGAGAGATGTAGGCCGACCAGCGGGATTGAAAGAAGAATATCTTCGCGGTGAAGATGTCCCGGAATCGTTCGCTTGTCTTCGACTCGTAGGTGGTGTGGACAGAGTGCGCGCTCCGGGAGAAGGTCGTTTTGGGAGTTGAAGATCCCAAAGGCCAAGGCCAGTACCAGCCGAGCGAGCCTCCACAGCTACACTATTCGGCTGCAGCGAAGGAAACGCTTCGGTTTGTTGATTCTCGAGACGCATCGTCGCTTGTCGTACAGCCTCTCGCTGGTCAAGAATATGAGATGCAGAATCTCTCCGTTGCGGAGCGGGGGCAACAGGTAAAGACTCAGGAGAGTTTGCGAGGCGCTGCATCTCAGTTGCCGAGAGACGACGAACATTTGGGTTTGTAGTATTGCTTATCGTACTGCTGCGACTGGCCCTTCCAGAGGGAACAGCCGTTTCGAGGTCACCATCCTTTTGCGCATCATCGGTCAATGAATAGTGACGTTGCTGTTCATCCAGTCTTCGCTCGTAATCATCTTCTTCGACCGCTGGTTCCGAGATGGATGATGAGTTGGAGTATTCGCGACGCATGCTAACGCTGGATCCTTCAGAAGAGTGATCCTCGTCGGAGGCGATGGTAGCTAGTTTGGCGGTCTGTTCGTCGGCGCATGTTGATGCAGGAGGGGATGGAAGCGGTGGGAGGATGGTATCGACGGAGGCGGCCATCACGCGGGTTTGTGCTCCTGAAGCATGTTTTTGTTACAATGTTAAATGAATGTGAGAGGAGAAAGTCGAGTCGCGTGATGAAAGGAGAGACAATACGTTGCGAAGCCGTCACCGAACATGGAAGTGAGACAGACAGAGCGGGAAAGCTGAGGTGAGCTGGCTACGCTGGCCAGTGGGTGCGCCACAGTGGAGTCTCCCCTGAAGGTCACTGAAACTAAGTCGAGCAAGGTTGTGTCAGTGGCTTGAGGTTCCAAGGATCTGGATTGCCGAGACGGGAAGAGATGGATTCAAGATGAGATCTGGTCTTACTCGGATATGTAAAATAATAAACCGCTTAATATAGATCACCTTGTTCTTGCAATTGTGTTCTGCGCGACTTGAATATTTGTTACACATGACATATTGACTTGACTCTCGGTTTTTCAGTGGCTTAAGGTACCATTCCGCTTCACCAAACTTTAATCAAGACTCTTCAACAAACATTCCTCTATTATTCTATATCTATATCATATCTAACTTAGATAAGGTGCTCATCGAACCACTGAACAGCCTGAAGGAAAGCCTGCTCCTTGGCAAATCGCTTAGCGTTATCCTTAAGATCACTGCGCACAGCAAATCCGTGCTCAACGTGAGAGTACAGGTTGATCTGGAAAGGCTTGCCAGTCTCGATGAGAATCTCCTCGGAGCGGTGTCGCTTCTCGGCGGGGAAGATACTGTCGGTCTGCGCCGCTGCGATGGACAGGGGTCCTTCGATGGCTCGGAGTTCATCCTCCTCGACGAAAGAGGGGTGGGCGACGTAGCCGACCTTGATGCCCTCCTTGTAGTTGCGGATAACGTACTATTTCTGTTAGCGAGCGAACTCTAGAGAGTTGTAATTTTGGGAACGTACCTTGGCGCCGAAGCAGTATCCGACACCTCCAATCTTGTCAAGACCCTGATCCTTAAGATACTTGATAGACTCAACAATGATAGGGTCAATCTGGGCGGGGGTATGAGGGTTATCGCCATTGGCACCATTCATGATCCAGCTCATGATGTCGACACCCACGGGAGGGTATTCCAGGACATCGCCATTGAAAAGGTCGGGAATGATGGTGGTGTACCCGTTGGCAGCGAATTGGTCCGCCATGAGCTTGCTGTTGTTCCAGATACCAAAGATATCAGCGACGTAAACAATTCCAGCGCCCTGGTGAGCCTTGCCCTCGGGGGCGGTAGCAATGTAAGCCTCGATGCCGCTGGGAAGCTTGATCATCTTGCCAGTGGGCTCGCCTCTGTAAATTGTGAGTATTTGGTACCAGGATGATGGTTAAGGTGCTTACTCGTGGCGGACACCGACGGTGCAGCACTTTCCAGGTTGGTTAGAAGCCATTGTATATGAGTTATGAGTGTATTTGGTAGGTGTTGTTATAGACAGTAGATCGAATGAAGCTGTAGATGTCGAGATTTTTCTTTTCGGAGGACAATCGCCCGAATTATATAAATCTTCCACCCAAGCGGATCCCTCTCTGTGACGCAATGGAACCCGAAAATAATATTCCATACATGTCCGAGGTACCCCACAAAGCAGGAACCCTTTGGTACAGATCCAGAAAGCTCATTGGTGAGAACTAAATGCCGTGTTTGAATTGGGACTCTTATTTCCGTCTCCACGGAATGCCGAATTATGAAAGCGCGCATGGAGTTAATGGATTTTCGGAATCTGGTAGGAATTTCCGTACTCCGGTGCCGAACTCGGCGAACGAAAGAACATGATTATCATGACATCTCAGGGAAGCTTCATGGATTTAGGAGTTGAAGATTAATGATGGACTTAAGAAGACATGGCCCACCGAGGTCCGGATCGCAAAACGCTTCACGTTAAGTCCGTCGCATCCGGGAGATAGCGATAAGAGCAGATAATAACTGTATCAGCATTGTTATTCGTATGGTATCATTATTATGCCCTCCAAGCAGATATCTATAGTACATCAATAATCTCATTACTTTTGTCGGATTCCCTTGGGTTTTCTCTTCTTGAACACCACTGTTTGTACTCCGGACTCGGCCTCCTCAGGCTCAGGCTTTATCAGAGGTTCGTCCGGCGCTTCCGTCTTGACAGTCGTCGTTTCCTCTTCCTTGACCGGTGTAGTAGTATCTTCGTCTTCCTCCTTCTTGACATCCGTTGTATCCTCTTCTTCTTCTTCCTTGACAGTTTCTTCTTTAACTGCGCGAGGCGCAAATGTCGACCCGCTCAGCAGCGCATCAAGCTCGTGATCTTCCTGCGGCATCGCTTTCGAATCCCGTCCCCAACGTCTCGGTTTCTTAAACAAGCTCTGCATAGCATTCTCCTCCTCCTTCTCCTCCTCCGTCGCCTCCCGCTTCCTCACACCATTCGCCCTCTTCTCAACCTTGACCTCCCCATCCTCCTCCGTCTTCTCAATAACCCTAGTATTCGTAACCGTCCACTCTCCCGGCATAGCCATCTCGGGTCTAAAATCGCTCGGCATCGCAACGCCCATCTCAGCCAGTTGTTCTCTTTGTTTCTTCAACGACGCTTCGGTCGGTGCACTGGGTTGTTGTGGCGCGCGCGGCGCAGGTCTTGACGGACCTGCCGCCGAGGAAGAAGATCCTGAGACGACGCCATTTAGACGGGCGATTTCTTGCTTTGCGCGCTCTTTATCGCGTTCTTCGCGCTCGTGGCCACGGTGGAGGTCGCGTAGGAAACGTTTGAGGGCGCCTTGGTGCTTGGCTGTGGATTCGTGGTTTGTGCGCTCGAGTTTTGTGTCGCGGACGTAGATTTGACAGTGCTTGCACCAGTATTTTGGTGTGGATTTCCAGTATTCGGACATTTTGGGTGGTTTGTATGTGGATGTGATGTTTGGGAGGTAGCTTTCGAGAATTGACGATTTGAAAGTCAAGATGCTTATGTCACTGCAAATTCTAAGCACGGGCCACGTGCTGCAGGGTAAGCTTTTTGCACTTGAAGATGAGATGCACAGAAATCGATGCTGAACATGACATGCCGTCTTAAATCATTCGTAATCATGGCGAAAGTCTTATAGCCTATAGCTCATTGTCATTCATTAGCTATGGCAGGTGCAGTATTGGGGCTCTTGTGGTGAGGTTGCTCGTGAGGAACATAACGTCTTGACTTCCTGAGAATATTTTATTCAGACTCACAATCCACCAAGAAGCAAAAATGGACTTGGGGGTCAACAAGCTCTCAAGCCACACAGAATACAAATATTTCATCTACTCTGAGTGAAGAATACAGTAAAAAAAAGATCATGAATTCCATGATTCTAATTAGGTATCGCGGACTGCTTTATTTACTTGGAGTCAGGACCTTTCGTCATGTTCCTCCAGCTGTCGCAAGTTTCCTGTCGCGAAAGCTCAAAGAAAGAACGTACGATTGACTGGCAAAATTACAAGAAGCCACTGTTGAGCTGGGTAAAAGTGTTGAATGCCAAGGAAGTGAATTTTAACCTCTTGGACATGGTTGTGTTAGCGAGGAACTTATGTTGATGTTACCCGACCCCCAGAAATGACGTATGTGAAGCCAACCCTCAACTCTCACGATGTCCTCCCTGACTCGGTCCTAGACAGATCGTCCATCCAAGCCTGTCAAGTCCCCCGAGACGGAACCATGACGGACCAAAACCAAGGTCTGTATAAAGTCAAAGCCGCCACAGCCTGTTCGCTTGCTCGAGCCTCGAGTCTCGACCTCTTCAAGATATGGGACCATCAATGCACGACCCGCCTAATATATCGTCGGCAACTGCGTCGTCGCATCAACACTGACTTCAAACGTATCACGGAGCCAAGTCTCGAACATCTTTTGTTGAGGGTCCGTCCACCCCCAGACTTATCATGGACCCTGAATTTGTTTTGTTTCGATACGCGAAACGTCCAAGATATCTATGTGGGAATGCCAATGCTGTATTACCTCACCAGAACCAGAAAAATCCTTGGCAAATAAGCTTAATTGAATGTCGACCAGAAAAGAGAGATCGGCGAACTACACATCTAATAATGTACTGTATGCATCCTTTTTTATGCTTATCCGTATGTTATCGTATCATGGACTTTGACCGAAGTTGAAACTTTGATGATTAGCTTAGCCGCACCGCATATACTCGTATGGACTGTTCATCCCCTGTGGAGCCCACAAAATACGATGCTCGAGTAAAATACCGCAGTTTTTCACTTCTTGGCGCTTACAGCGCGTCATGTACAAGCGATGCCCGCCAATAAGCGGATTACCTATTCTAGGCGATGCCGCAAGGTGGTGGCGGTGATGTTTTCGTTGCCCCTGGAGGGTTTTTTTATGGCTGAGACCGAATGAGGCAACTGCCATGAGAAACTTGGCGTTGCTCACCCGCTGAGCCTCAAGCTAAACCCTGGGCATTTTGAACGACAGGTCATGAACAGTAACAAGAATTCTTCAACAGATTTACTTTTTTGTGCCTTGTTTCAGAGAAACCTTCACTGGATACTAACATGGGTTCAAATTGAAGGGTCATATTGTATTGCATGATACCACAGAGGCAAGGAAACATTGTCGTGACACATCCATTGCTTTACATAATGAATTGCCTGAGCTGAGATCCAACCATTGGACTCTTCCCTCAAAGGATCGGGACCATGTTCATGGTTCAGTCGGCTGAAAATACCGCTTCAGTAGCAAACACAGCGGAAACCCCGTTTAGTCTAAGCCGCTGTGATCCACAGACAGTCCTTTATAACAAATCATCATCAAAGAAAAACTCTGTCGGTCTTGCTTTTGATCCACTCACTCATCGAATCATGGCAGTTTACATCACGTGTACACCCTCAGCGCAACCTTTTCTAGCCGATTCACGTGATCCCCTTTGCGGCATTCGTAGCTGAACGAGACCCTGTGACGTCAGATTCCTTCTCCAAAAGTTCCAGATTGGGCCTAATTTGTTAAACCTCCGAGCGCCAGAAATCTTCATTTTTATAAGTGCGTGCAGCTATACGTACCGTGCCTTGGGAGGGAGACAAGTTCTAGTTCTTTAAAGCCAAGCATGAGGAGAAGCTTATTCTGGGGAGATATGCGTTTGTGAACGGACTCTCCTCGATTTAACAGTGCTTGTTTGATGGAGTAAATGGCAGTGCGAACGAGTCGAGTCTTTGATGGTGGAGATTTAATAACGACGATATCCACAACTTCGTCTTTGCGCGACCCATAATGACGCGATGGTCGAACTTGACTGCAAGGGTTTGGAAACGTCCAAATCGTTTTTGACCCACTGAGTGTGAACTTCAGATCCACTGGGTTGAACTGCTCTCCACTGGTACCATGTTGAGAACTGCGGAGTGACAGACTGAGAGGTACAAGCCAGGCCAGCCAGTCTTTGCCTCCGATGGACGATCGACAATAAAACCCTTTGCTCTCGCTCTTTATTCTATCTTTCGTTCCTCTCTTTCTTTTCACTCAGTATCTCGCTCTTCTTTTTCTTCTTCTCCACCACATGATCTGCAAGCCCAGATCTGGTGTACATGCTTCTTGATCTGACCTTCAACTAACACAACCCGGCCCAACATGTCTTCAGACGGAGAAAAAGCCTCCAAGAGGGCCGCCTCTCCCTCCCCCACCGAAACCGACGGCGGAAACACAGACGGTCTTCATCGCCGTCTCAACAACAGACAAGTCCAACTCCTCTCCATCGGAGGCACAGTCGGCACCGGTCTCTTCATCGGTATCGGCGCCGGCCTAGCCAAGGGCGGTCCCGGTTCCCTTCTCGTCTGCACAGCTCTATACGCCATGGTCCTCGGTCTCACCAACAACTCCATCGCTGAGATGAACACTTACATGCCTGTCTCTGGTGGCTTTATCCGTCTTGCTGGCCATTGGGTTGATGATGCTCTTGGCTTCATGGTCGGCTGGAACTTCTTTCTCTACGAGGCTCTTCTTATCCCCTTTGAGATTGTCGCGTTGAATTTGGTTGTTTCTTTCTGGAGTGATAACGTTACGCAAGCTGGTCCTACGGCTGGTTTTATTATTGCGGTTATTATTGCTTATGGGTAAGGCTTTCCGAACTGCGAGTCGCATCCTGATGTGCATTCATGGATGAGACTCCACCGTTCTTCATTCCTTTCTATCCCCGTGTATGTCCGCATGCTAAACTTCGTGTCTCCTTCTAGTATACTAAATCTCCTCGCTGTCGGTGTCTTTGGTGAAGCAGAATTCTGGCTGGCCCTCGGCAAAGTCCTCCTCATCTTCATTCTCTTCATGTTTACCTTTGTGACTATGGTCGGAGGTAATCCTCAGGGTGACGCATATGGCTTCCGCTACTGGTCCAACGTGCATGACGCATTCGCTACTTTCAGATCCGAGGGTGATCTGGGCCGTCTCGAGGGCTTCATGGGAGCCCTTGCTTCCGCTGCCTTTTTCGTCGTCGGTCCCGATTACATCTCCATGGTTGCTGCCGAGGCCAAGCATCCTAGTCGCTATGTCAAGACTGCCTTCAAGACCGTCTACTTCCGATTCGGTCTCTTCTTTATCGGTGCTGCTTTGACTTGCGGTATTGCTCTTAGCCACAGTGATCCCACTCTTGTTGGTGTTCATCTGGGTGATGGCTCCGGTCATGGCACTGCTGCTGCTTCTCCTTGGGTTATCGCCATGGCTAACCTTGGTATTGAGGGTCTGCCCCATCTTGTGAATGCTCTTCTCTTCACCACCATTTTCTCCGCCGGCAACACTTATACCTACTGCGCAACCCGATCTCTGTACAGTCTCGCCCTCGAAGGACGAGCCCCTGCCTTCCTCCGCAAGACCACAAAGAACGGTATCCCCATCTACTGTTTCGGTGTTACCATGGTCTTCCCTCTTCTCGCCTTCCTCCAACTCGACTCCAGCTCCGCTGAAGCCTTGACCATCCTCCTCGCCCTCATTACCGGCGGAGGCATCGTGGACTACATCACCATGAACATCACCTTCCTCTTCTACTACCGCGCCTGCAAGGCCCAAGGCATCGACCGCAAGACAATGCCCTACTTCGGCTACTTCCAGCCCTACTGCGCCTGGATCGCTCTCATTCTTCACACCATCGTCTGCTACACCTACGGCTACACATCGCTGGCTCCCTTCAACGCCAAGAACTTCTTCTCCAACTACACCATGCAAATCATCGCGCCCTTCACCTACATCGGCTGGAAGCTCATCCACCGCACCAAGATCGTCAAGCCCGAGGAGTGTGATCTCGTGTGGGAGCGTCCCGCTATCGATGCTTACGAAGAGCGTGCCATGATCGTTGATCCTCCTACCGGTTTCTGGGAGGAGATCATCGGTCTTGTTGGTATTAAGAAGAACAAGAAGAACAAGACTGCAGCTGAGGCGCAAGTTTGAGTGAATCACCTGAAAGATTGGTGAGAGAACGAACGTCACAGCGCAGCTGCCGAGTCAGTTTGCTGAGATCATCGCGGCTGGAGTCAGGCTTCGCCGATCATTCATCACCACCTTGATGAGATCGGCAAAACTACCAACGCTGCTTCGCCTGAATGCAGGCCGTTACTAAAAGATACCCCGAATCGTCATTCCCGAGAGGTTGAGTGACATGTATTAACTTGTATATACAATAAATAAATGAATAACGTATTTGACGCATAAATGACTCTAATTATCGCTGTGATGACACCGAAAAGCTATATCATTACTATTAACGCTCGTCAGAAACTCATCCCAAATGATCAATACTTGCGACCACGTCACAAGTGCGCACTGGTACTACAAAGATAACTACTTCTGAGAGAACTGTGAGACGGGTACAGGTGGGTGTTAAAAGAATTGTCCTCCAAGGCTTAAGCTGCAGAATTAAAGTAGCCTAAGTGCTAGCTTAAGATGACCAATTATTTTGTCTCTTATGCTCTCGGCGGCCAATTCTTCTGACCCCCATCACCGACAGCTACTGCTGAGAATTCTAGAAATGGGCGCAAAAAGCTTTTCATCTACCGAACGGCACAAGTGGAGTCTAACGGCCCGAAAAGCCACATCCGCCCGGTGTCGACCGCCGAGAGGCGGATCCCCGAGAAAATGGGTCCAAGTCCAGTGGGCCGAAAGACGATCAGTTTCGTCTTAGCAGAGTCCATATCATCGCAGTCTCGGACTTGAATGGCGCTTCAGGATTTGACGAGTCAACAAATGAATGTGGTCTGATACAGCGATTTGCCTTTTACTCTCATGGTAGTCAGACTCTTGTTACATCGTCGACTTGTTCTTGCACTCGGAATGAGGGCCCGCTAAGCAGATTACCCAAACAGGCAGCCAAGACTCTCAAGAGTGACAGGTGGGTTTTCCGTCTGCGGCTCTGCAAAGCTCGGAGAATTAATTACAGGGGAAGCATCCAGGTCTTTCTTGGCAGTACCTTAGGTCTGTCATTGTTCTAGAGTAATTGGTATCGAAGAGGGATGCTACTCCAGTATCTACCCATTCATCAAAACCTGGCATTTGTGACCATGGCTAGACGACTCTCGCAGTCATTGAATATTCCTCTTATCTGGATTACGTTTGTATGCAAGGGGTCTCCAGGTCTAGGATGACACGCAACTTGTGTCCTCGGATGAACTCATCGAAATGCTCCATGGCGCGAATGAAAGTCAGTGTCCTTGCTACGAGCCATCGCACAAAGGTTGCCATGTTAGTGAGTGGGCCCAGATGAGGGTCTTGTTTGCAGGTTTTGAAGATGTACGGATGGTCAAGACCGCCATTGCGGGACTCCTTCAACAACATGTCGATGTGTTCGACGCCGTGACCGACGATTTCATCATCAGAAGCAATTTTCTTCACGTGTTTGGTCCGTGTTGGTACCATAGGAAGTTCATCGGCTAGGTTCGAGATCTGATTCACCACACCCTTCTTGTTATCATAAAAAGCTGGCTTCTTGGGGTGTAGCATCTTCACGGTTCTTGGGTCGAAAGCCGTAATGACTTCGGCACGATGTTCGCCGAAGTTCATTGTGGTCCTTGGCTTGCTCTGAACCAGGTGTCTGGCAGTACTCAGCCAGCCCGTCTGATTTGTGGTTGAACAGACCTCAGGGTATCAGAAGAATGGACCCCGAAACCTAAGAGACGAAATAATTTGGTCATTTTATGCTGGCTTAGACCAGCATTTAGGCTACTTTATCATTTTAGCCTAAGCCTTAGAAGACAACTCTTCGTCACCCACCTGACGGATTCTCCGCGCACTGTTTACCGATCCTTTTCACCATGTCGAAATCAGGGTCTTCCTCGTCGTAGGGACACTCTTCCACGACAATCTCCGTGGGAAGCATACCTGATGATGGGTAAGTCGCCGTTGAGTCGGAAAGAGTCAGAGCCGTGTTCATCGATCGCCTCGAGTAAAATACCTTAAGGAGTGGCTTCACAACCCTAGCTCCGAGGGTAGTAGTCCATCTGAGATCTGCTGAGCAAGCCTGTGGGTTCTAGCTGCGACTTGCTTTCCAATTTCTTGAGAGCTGCAAGTAGGGACGGTTTGTTCAGCTGGTCCTTCTTGAGGATCTCCTAGAACGTCTCGCAGAATATGCCCTTTGTAGTGCCAAGCGTCTGCCCAACTTCGTCGATTATCTCATTGTCGAGCTTGTAGGTGTCGTATTTCTCATCGTAAAGGCCAGGAACATACCCCACCACGTCGCTGCTGAGACTCCTCAAATTACGAATGGCCTTGTTCGCGTACGCGATCAGTGTTAGAGGAGTGATGAGATTGCGAAGCGAGCTGGCAATTTTTGTGCCAGTGACAAAAGAAGTCGTTCCCAGTGGAAGAGCTGGACCATATTCGCGTATGAGCCAGTCACGCGCCGCATAACCTGTGCCTCATCACATATGATCATGTCAAAGTGATGTTTGTGGATTCGTTTCCCAGCCTTGTTTGAAGCTTGGTAACTCACTAAGACGGCATCTGCGCCGCCCAGCTGGCCCTTTGGAAGCTTCTTAATACCATCTAGTTCAAGAGAATTGGCAAAGTATCTCTTTAGACGTTTTGGCTCATCGTTAGTTATAGCCTTTTTCTTCTTGGAAGAGGTATTAGAATCTTTCCTGAAGTTGAAAGGCTCCTCCTTCTTCCGCATCCACCGTTTGGACAGGGTTGGGTAGGTGGTGAAGACGATGGTACGACCGTTGACAGGCTTAAGCATCTCTTCAGGCTTTCTGCACGCCTTAAGGAGAGCGTGGATGCGTGCTCCTCTGTGCTCGACTTTTACGCCTTTAATAGGGAAGGTGATTACGGTTGCGAAGTAGACAATATACCGGAGGTCGGGAAAGTGATCCACGGCCTCACGAACGGTCTGGACGATGGTAGCGGGAGGACTGATACACAGATGAGATCGGAAGCCTTCAAATCGTTCGTTCTGTCTTCAGCTTGTCCTTGGCGTCCATTGCCTTGTGAAGGTTCTCTTTTGAGAATTGCGAGTTGTCTTTGGAGGAATATGTGTCGCCCTCAAAGTATCAGAGGAATTACTAAAAACAAAAAGTTGAAATAAGTTATTCATCTTATGCCAGCTTAGAAGAGCTCTTAGACTACTTTATTTAGTAGCCTAAGCCTTAGAGGACATTCCTCCTGTTGCCCACCTGGTCGCATCTTGAAAGCGGCGAAAAAGGTCTTGGCCTTTCCAGTACCCCTCATTGGCAAGAATCATGTAAGGCGTGGGTGATTGCATCCTTCTGACGATAATGTTCGCATCTAGAGAAAGGTTAGCAGAAGTAGAAGAGATTACAGGGAGTCCATACTCGACGCCCGTTATGAGGTTAACCCAACACCTTGGCTGAAGCTGTCGCGACAAACCCCCAAGCTCATCCGCAAGACGGGGCGCATGTACATGCTTGGCGCTCATCTCCCTTGGACCGATGAGGAATGATCTTTGGCTTTGACAAGACTCTCCTGTGGTACTCTGCCAGTCTCAGTTAAATGCCTCTTGGGACCACCCCACTGTTCTTGCACCGTCAAGGCTGAGGCGGTCAGACACTTCTTTCCAAGAACAGCTCTCACGCAATTTCTAAGATCCTGGCCACTCCTACGGTTCGATTTTGAAACGCAGGTAGTTGGCAATCTCCGTGTTGCCCGACTCAACAGCGGCACGAATAGCTTCTTGCACATACTCATTGCTCCAAACCGCAGACTCGGCCAATATCCGTACGTAAATCCGATCGTCTTTTCGTGCAGCTGCCACAGACAATGGGCACGTATACTGCTTATAAGCTGCCGTGAGAAGAGTTTGATTTTCATTCGATAGTAGACGTACGTCCTCCATCTGTCCACTCTCTCTAAACCCTGAAACAGGGACTCGTGCCACATCGAGCAAGAACAAAAGCATGCCCATGGTGTCTGGTTTGTACTTTGGAGAAACAACGGCGTACAAAAGCTCGTCAGATCCTCCACTGAAGGCGCTATCGGCAGGATCAAGCCATTGCTCCAAATCCCACAAGTCCTCAGCTAGACCGGTGCAACCATTGACGATAGCCCAGCGTAGGAGAGCCTTGCGAGTGCGGAAGTCAGTTGTCTCAAGATCGTATTGGTCTCTCAAGGTCAAAGCCAATTCGTATATATGTTCGTCGAAATACACGTTGATAGGTTTGTCTAGCTTGAGTTTAGCTAAGGTCTCCTCATCTGGCGGCCCTTTTTGCATGTTGGTAGCAGATCGGATTCTACGAGAATTGACTTGACGGGCATTCCTAGCGCTTGCCTCGGCAAGGATGAATTCTGCGATCCTTAGGTACGCGCTCCTGCGCAGGTAAAGTGGCTGTTTATCTAAACCACTTTGCAGTCTTGCGGCTTTCAACTTTAGGTCCGAAAATGCATAGACCCTCGGATTACTTGCCATGTGCCGTAATTGAAAGCGATAAAGCTCCAAAAAGCTTTGCTGTGCAACGACCCCGCTAGAGCCACCTCCTTCATTGTGCATGAGGTTGTGGAGTACCTCTTCGCTCTCTTCAAATCTGGTTTGGCGTTTAAAAGAGTTCGCCTTTGAGATCAGCCGAAGTTCTAGTGGTAAACCATACTCTTGGAACGCTGAATGGCGATAAAAGGCTGGCACGATAGACATAATTGCGTCCTCGTGCGTAGCCAAGCCCTCGGCGACTAGCATCTGTGACATATCCTCGACAAAAGATCGTCGCGTGCCTTGCGGACCGTCCAGATCGGGATAAAGAGTGTCTAGGAGTCTTTCGTCTTCGAATGTGAAGGCTATCCTTTTGAAAAAAAGAGTCAACAGTTCCTGTGCCATTAATTGAAGCATTGGCGCTGCGGAATCGACAGAAATTATTCCTGCCTCATGTGCAACAGGATCAGTTCCTTCACGGGGCCGCACTCCCCAACGTAGGAGGAGAAGCTTCATGGTGCCTTTTGCCGCAGGAGAGGCAACGCACGACTTGGAACCTGGCTGCAGTCTCTCCGTCTGGGAGTGACGTTCGTCATAAGCCCATAACCACAGCCCGAGAACAGCTTCCAGTTGGTGTTGATCAATGTTCCAGATATCGCCAATACGGTTCATATGGAAACAAAGTGGCTGCTGAAGCCCGGAATCTTGACTGCCATAGCCCCAGTTGCGGTCCAGGTGACAGCCAACTGACCAGACTATATCTGTAAAGTCAAAAAAACTGTGTTTTCGAATAAAGCATTGCCTCCGCAGCTAGGATCCTCGCAGCTCGTTCCAAGGTGTTTTTTAATCTTCTGGACATGTCTCTGACATCACTATCCCATACTTGATAATGAGGTTGGTTCGTCAGAAATGCCAAGCGAGATCGGATACGAACCATCTCGACTGCTTGTTGAGGGAAAGGTTTTGAGTGGTATGGTATTTTCGCTTCCACAATATAATCAAGTTCTTGGAAAATCTCGGGTTCAGTAGCTTTCTGCCAATATGGCAGGTCTTTACTCTCGATCCATTCTATAATCTTCGGAGTGAGACCCTGTTCTTTCTCGCCATGCTCATCCACCAAGAATATGCTGTTTTGAGGTGATTGCCAATGGAACCTGTAGTGAGTTAGGCCGCTGCGAACGTCTACAAGGCTACCAGAGGCTTTCTCGTCATTGATGTAAAGAAGGATTCCTAGAGAAATCGTATATTAGAGCGATACGCAGACTCATCAGTAATCTGTAGAAGAGCTTACCCGTTCTTGTATCGTGAGTCGTCCCTTCAGAACCCCTCGATCCTTCGCTTTTAATACGCACAGAGTGCGGATAGTGCTGGTTCGTGAGTTCCCTCGCCTGCCAATCTAGCTCATGCCCATCGGTACGTCCAGACTCATTCGACAGCTGGTTGTTGGGTGGGGTATGGTGACTGCGGAGGATGGACCTGACGGCGGACATGGTAAGCGTAACAGCGAGCTGATAGAGAGCTACACTGCCATGAACACCTCGCAGACCGATGAACTGTATCACCCAGCCTAGAGTACTGAGGATGATTGCAAGCCAGACGCGCCATGAGGTACAGACGCGCCGTGAAGTAACCGCCGTAGTCTGTGTCGCTTTCCAGGATGTAATGTATTCCGACTTTGCTTCGCTATAAGCGAATCCATCAAACTCTTGGTCACCAATGCGCTGCCCAGCGGGCTGTAACCAGAACATCCTTGGCTTTTCGGCGCCACGGAGAACGAACCTACGCTCTGTAGACACCCTGTCAATCACTTGCGCACAAAGTGCCATCCCGATGACTATGCAGGCGGTTCCCATAACAGTAAGAACCAACCAAGTTGGGTCACTTGGAACCTTGCCGTCCTCGTAGAAACCTGTATTGTACTGTGTCGCCCAAGTCGCAAAGACGAAGAAACTTGCCTGCAGCAGGATGCCGATTGTGGCTGCAAACCATAGACTGCCGAATGCTCTTGATGACCGGGAGACTCCGATGTTTAGAGCCAAGTTTGGAAAAGGCGCGAAATTCTTTGGTCCGTCACTCTGTCCTCTCCCTCTTGTCTGATCTTTGGGGTGTGTCGGGATCGAGCTCGATTGCATGTATTCCGTCGATGGCTTGGGTTGAATATGGTGATTTGCGGTGCCCGAAAGTGCTTCTTCGATATCTGGCCCGCCCTCAGATCGTTTGTCAAGTTTGGCCCGTTTGATACTTGTTTTCTTCCCTGATAACCCATTTCCAAACATGAGGCCGTAGGAAGAGGTCTCTTGCCACTGACCCTGCTCTTGTCCAGGACCTCCACTATTGAAGACCTCCATAGTCGATTCAATACCGCACTTTGCTGGTACTTCCATGCCCTTGTCGTCGTACTCCGCACGATAGGCTTTTGGGTCGGTGGGCCTTTTGTATATGAACTCGAGGATCCTTGGGCGGCCAAAGACTCGACATATGCCCCCGTTTGACCAGAGCTCGCAGACGTTCTCGCTAGTAGAGGTGCATAGCTCAACTTCAGGTATGCCGTGAGGCTCACGGGCGCGCCCGATAGCGGATTTGAGGAAGGTGACATTTGAGACCCGAATGCACGAGACGACGGCCGTGATGATACCCAGCGGCCCAACAGAGAAGATGATGACGTCGAGGAATGTGGTCGATTGACTGAGAAATTGTTTGGTGACTTGCTCACCGAAGAGAGCGATGACTGGCGCAAGATCGGTAGCGAAATTGTTTGCGAAGTCATCCCAGAAATCAGTCTCGTTGCTGGCGCCAAACAATGCTGTTGCAGATGGCAAGAGGAGAAACGGGAGGAGAAGGGAAATCGGAGCCATGATCAGAAGATTTGCGCGACGAGGGGAGAGGGAAGGAGCTGCGGTCTCGTCGCTTGGCCAGGAAGGACTGTCGCTGCCGCGTTTGAGGAAGGAGACATCGAAACGGGCGCGATGGCCTATCCCAGCTAAGAAAGCCGCTCAAGGGGAGTAGGTAGGGACACAGAGGAAGTTAAGAAGAAATGAAGTTACGAAGAATGGAGAGAATGGCAGAGAATTACCCCAGAAACAGCAACGCGGCACTGCCACTTCAACCACACCCGCCTTTGTCATGAAAGCTGCACTGCTGCAGGCAGCCATGATACATGTGAGACATAACCAAAATGGAATCTGGGGATGTGAAAACTGACAGCATACACTGCCCAATTAATTTATCCGTTGAGGCGCCATGCAGTGAGACCCGAGACCCCTGCAATTCCCTGGTCGTGGGGGCGATGCTGGTCGGCGGCACCTGCATGGCAATAAGACTCTCGGCGCTTCTAGCTAGGTAAATCGAGATGAGTTTGTAGGCTCTTTGATGGTCTGAAGAATAGCAGAAAGGATTAGGAGTCAGGGGCTTTAGGTAACAGTAGGTGATTAGAGAGCTGGAAATGATCATATCTCATGTATAGTATTGAAAGAGTCGGACTCTCTGCGAGCCTGATGTTGAGTTAAATGGCCTTGGTCAGCCCGCATATGCAGGTTGACCACGAGGCTCTTCGAGTGCTTTACAGCCAAGCATGAAGTCTAAAATCGTTAATAAAGCTCACAACCTGCCAGCCAGTCTTCTCAACCTTTACTTGAAAGCATAGATTACCAGTTCCATGCATCATCGCGATGGCAGATCCTCTCTCAATCTCAGCAAGCATCGCAGGCCTGGTCGCCCTCGCTGACCTCATCTTCCGATCTGGCACTAAATACGCCAAAGGCTACAAGGGAGCTCAGCGAGAGGTTGAAAGCCTTATGCGTGAGATCAGGGACCTCTCAGTTGTCCTGCACAATCTCGAACTGGTTGCATTTGATCTAGAAGAAGCAAAGCCACCAGATCAAAACGCTCATCAGGAGCAGCCAAGCCTCCAACTACATCATCTTCACGATTGTCGCCAGCTCCTGAGACGCATGGAAAATGGATTATCTCTTACTGATAGCTCCCTAAAGTCAAAGTCTGGGCTGGAGAGGGTCCAGGCACGTTTGAAATGGCCGTTTACATCGACCGACTCCAAGGGAATGATCATGGAGATACAGCGCTACAAGCAAATTATAGATACAGCTCTGGCTGCCGACTCATTAGCTAAACTTAACATCTGTCTCTCGCAGCAAGGAGAGATAAAAAACAAGCTCGATGGGGTGCAACAGACTGTTGAGAAGATTCTGGATATCCAGGTCAAGATCGCACTCGACGGAAAGAGAGACAGGATTTTGAAGGACTTTGGAAAGGCGAACCCTCGACAAGAATATGAGACAAACAGGAAGTTGCGACACGGTCTCACGGGATTGTGGCTCACGCAAGGAGTTGAGTTCAATGACTGGTACAGTACGCCCAGGGCCAGGCTTTGGTGCAGCGGAATTCCTGGAGGAGGCAAGTCTGTTCTCGCAGCTGCCATAATCGAGGAGTGTTTGCAGCGAAATGGGAAGGACCCAGACAAGGCAGTCGCATATTTCTTTTGCACCTACAGACAACCGCTTAGTCAAGACCCACGTTCAATTCTCTCATCTCTTTGCATGCAACTTGCACTTCAGAACGAGGATGCTTTCGAGATTCTACAAGCAGCTCACCGCGAACTGTATGATGGTTACATGAACACGCAACCAGCGCCCGAAAGTCTCGTTAAGGTCCTGCAACGAATTTCCTCCTGCTTCACTCGTGTATACATCGTCGTCGATGGACTCGATGAATGCGGCGACCATACCGAAGAAAACACTGCGACCTTGGCACAAATCGTGGCAACCCAGGAGGATGACGCTATCAACATGGCCCTATTGAGTCGAAATGAGGTGGTCATACGACATATCACGGATAACCACTTCAAGCATATCGAGATCGAGGCTCGGACCGAAGACGTACAGCTGTACGTGGCTTCTGAGCTCAGCCAAAGGATCATCACCAGGAGGCTGAGGCTTAAAGACCCAACACTGAAGGATCTCATAATGACAAGATTGGTTGAAGGTGCCAAAGGAATGTAGGTCATCCCGCAGATGTGCCCAGGGAGATCCTGATGGCCTGCTTACAACTAGTACAGGTTTCGCTGGGTAGCCTGCCAGATCGACCACATGTGTGAGCTCCCCACGGACAAAGCCCGTCGACAGGCCTTGAGCAAACTACCACCGACCTTGTTTGATACTTACGACCGCATCCTGATGAGGGTTGAAGAATACAACGATGAAGTAAAGCAACTAGTGAGGAAGACCTTGCTACTACTGGCCGAATCTTCGTTTATATCTTTCAGAGAGTTATGCGAAAGCATCTCCCTTCACGACGATGCAGATTCTCTCGAGGAAGATGACATTGTGCTGGAAGAAGACGTTCTGAGATGGTGCAGCAGTCTTGTAAGAACAGAAGACATCGTGATCTGGGGAAATTTAATAACAAAGATCGAGCTTGCGCATTTCACAGTTCGAGAGTACCTCGATGCGCTGGACACAAAACGAACTGGGCTCCAGTATCCCCATTTGAGGCAATACGCCATTCCAGTTGACAATGCCTGTGCCTTTCGAACATACATCTATCTCCGTTTTCTCACCATGGATGATCTGGACAGAAAGCTCCAGGTGTCCAGCTTGGCCAAGACGATATCCGATATCGTTGCAGAGCGCAGAACTCACGAAACCTATAGGAAGGGTGTGTGCGCTTGGCTATGGTATATGGAAAAGGGTATGGCCGTTGGAAGTCAAAACTATCAGCTTGCACACAAGCTGCTATTACAAAAAACTCCTCTTTTCTGCCTTTGGGCGGTCGAATTCATCTTTCAACTCAGATACGAACAGATGCAAGATAGTCGACAACTCCCGGATGTCCCCCAACTCATTCAACTTGCCGTCAGTACGGTGCTCAGACCGGACTTCACAACTTTACATATGGCAGCTGCATTTTATGCACCAGAGATTTGTCAAGAACTACTACAAAATGGTTTGAGCCCAGATGTGTGCAGTAACTTTGGCAGCCCACTGCACTATGCTGTTGGCGGCTGGGGTATATTTTTTGACCGCGGGTGCATGTCTTCCCTAGGCATGTCTCCAGCCATGCGAGTTTCACCGACGCAGCGACTTCGGACTATGGAGCTCCTTCTCTCATCAGATGCCGAGTTTGAAACCGATATACAAACGCCTTTCTTTTCCACCACTCTTCTGTCGTTTGCTCTGTCCTCCCACCAGTATCCTGGCTTAGTCGTTAAAATCGCTGCCCTTCTGACAAACGCGCATGTTAACATCGAAGACTATGACGTACAGCAATTTGAGAAGTTTTACCGCGGTCCTTATGTCACTAATAACCTTCGTACCACCTCTGAACTGCCAAACGATCTCCAGAGGCTTGTGGAAGCTCTTGGCGAGGAACATGAACAAGGCACGCCTCGCTCCATCCTTCGGCAGATGACTGTTGATGTTATTAACAAAGTTCGGAAAGTTACGACCAAGAAGCCCGATCTAGGACTTTCTGTAAACGCGAGCAGTGAAGAAATCCAGGCACATATCGTTTCACTTATCAATCTCAATGATAAACAAGGGTTGGAAGCGTTTCTGGCCACGGGCGACCCTGGGCTTATAACGTCGCCCGGACTGGATCCAAAAAGTCCAAGCTACACTGCACTGCACCTAGCAGTGAGTATGAGGTCCTTCGATCTCATTGAGCCCTTATTGGCATTCGGCTTGGATCCTCAGGCCAAAGCATGGGACGATTTGACGCCAATTCACTTGTGCGATGAACCACAAAGCTGGAAGGCTCTCTCAAACTTACTGCATTATGCTGCATCATCAATCGATACAGACTGGTGGGGTGAAACGATCTGGCATCGTGCAGCTGAAAACAGCGCCGTCCCAGTTCTCAATGTACTACTTTCTCATGGCGAGGCTGAAGTCGCTCTCAAGATGGTATCTCATGGAGGACTAACACCCATTTGCATTGCCGCGTCAAAACGGAAAGACTCGCCCGAACCCTTTCGCATTCTCATGGAATATTGCGAGAGAAATAAATATTTCGAGAGGCAGGAATTCTACAGATATTTGGCAAGCAACGATACCCTCCTGACGATACTTCACGATCCGAATGGCCAGCACGCTATTGAGACATTTCGGAAGCATGGATCTTTCGCTAGGACACCCGGTGGGCTACGGATGCTAGGAAGATGCTTTCAAAAAGCCGCGGAACAAAATGATCTGTTTGCCTGTGAAAAACTCATCTCACTTGGTTGTCCCACTGAATTTGACCTCGGAGAGATTTGCAACTTAACCCCGTTTGCACTGGCCATATGGGACAATCAAGAAAGGATGGTAGATTGGTTCTGTACCAAAGGAACAGCTGTTTCTACACTGTTTAGACATCCAACAGACAATTACGACTGTACGGCTTTGGAGCTCGTTCTGGAACGTCCGCAACTCAACTACCACCTGCCGTTATTGATAGAAAGATATCTACAAGAGGGGGGAGACTTTTCTCACATGCATTTCAGCCTTCTACGTAAACCAATCTTTGCTTTAAACCAAGAAGGTCTCCGTATACTGCTAGAAGCGCTACAGGGCAAAGATCTAGGATCTGAAGAACGCACGCAAGTGACAACTATTGAAACATAGAATTGTCGAGCTAACTAGAGATATTAGGATAGAACTATGTGAAAAGGGAAGTGGCAGGCTTTTCCAATATGCTACAGGAGCCGGAACGTTAACCGCTATCGTCAACCAGCGTGACATCTCAGGCCAAACACCACTGCATTACGCAGTTATGGCGAATGATCCAGGAGCAGTCAAGATATTGCTTGATCATGGTGCCGAGATCGATAACTTCGATGATGAGCTCGATACGCCTTTGTTTTGTGCGGTCCGTGGCGGACGCTACGAAGTAGCTGGACTTCTTATCGAGCGTGGTGCTCAGTTTGATATAGCGACCGAGTCCTCGGGCGATCTCATACTATTGGCCTGTCGCAAGCACCATTGGAGGTCGGCAGCCCTACTCCTAAATGCTGGAGAGCTGACGACACATACCACCGAAAGTGGAAGGAATTTGCTCAACCTTATGACCTCAGCTCCCTCCCCGGGCGGGAAACCTGACATTGGCCTGTTCCACCGATTTCTCGACAATGGGGTTGATCTGTATGAGATCGACGATTATGGTGTCTCGGCCTTCCACAACCTCTTCCTGGAAAACTGCCCCGTTTATTTACGAATCGTCCTGGACCGCTGTCTCAAGTTGGATCTTGACAAGCTGGAAGGATGGTCTGCAAATTACTTTCACAATGGTATCAAGACTTTGATGGCAACGACCAGGAATTTGCGCTACGTGAAAAGGATACTCAATATAAGCCAGATACTGCAGATCTGTGACCTAACAGATGCAGGGAACCACAGCTTGCTGTGCAGAGCGGCATGTTGGAATTCAGTGGAGGCAATCGGCAACATTATCTCACTTGGAGTCGACAACCTGGAACACCGCTGCGAAGATCACGGGACACCTCTGGAAGCTGCGATCAGCCATCGCCACATTGAAGCTGTCAAGTATCTCGTACGGAACGGTGCATCAGTACCCTCAAGTCTCAGCAAGGCAAAGAGCCCCGTTATCAGTACGACAAACCTGGACTTCATAATCCGACGATGGCTGTTTATTGGACGGCATACGGAACGGAGGAGACTTCTGAACATCGCCATCAACGGTGAAGTCAAGCTGAAAGGATGGTCAGGAATATGGATTGCCCAAGTACCTTTGCCGTTTTCGCTTAGGAAAAGACATACCGAAAGTACATTGGCTTATGCTCAGAGGAGATGCTTCATACTGGGGAAAGAAGAAATGTACATGCCTGTCCGCCGGCTGGCAAAGTTGCACAGGTATAAGTTTGAGACGACCGCGAATCATTCATGTCAAGCTTCTGAGGAAACGGTCTAGAATTGAGAGTTGGCCCCCTTCCTTGCTTCCTACATCAACCCCTGACGGCACCTAGATACAGCAAGTCAGTCAACACCAGATGTCTTTATTGTTCTGTATACTGTAGACTTCAGTCATATGGCATAGTAAGGTGTCAGATGGGACGTTTTAGTGGTTCCCAACTCCCTGAAATATGACTGTTGAAGATATGTTTTAAATGGTACGAGGAACGTGTAGTGATAATCTCATCATGACTATGATGAACGATAGGTAGTGATAGCTGAGGGTGGTAAAACGTCGTCATCGAGATAATGAGATTATGACGAGGAAGGATGAGTCTTCAGTTAATTAAAGGCGGCTTACGGGAGATTTAGATCCCAGAGTACTTCTTGATCGTGTATTGAGAGAAAACGCTGATGGTAATTAATAATCTCATCATGTCGATGACGAACCACTTTCGGACTTAGTGATAATTTCAAGACGGTCCAGACAAGACAGGATTAAGAATGTGAAGGAGGAGAAAGAAGTAAGGAGAAACTGATCTATGCCAAGGAGGGTTTCTGTCCTGTGATCTGAGCTAGCTCTGCTGATAGAGTCAAAAGCTCAAAGTGGGCTATCCATACCCACCGTATCCCACCAATTACCGCATTCTAGTTGAGTTTGGGCGGGCCATCTTGTTGATGGTGAGTAAGAGGTAGGCGCCCTTTCTGAGCACCTTGTTGAGGATAAAGCTCATCATAAAAGATAGCTATTAAATGACAGTTTGTGTGATCAAAAGTGGTGTTTTATTTAGTAAGCATTGCGGATATCCTATCTCCAGATGTGTTACTAGCAAACTCCAAATAGCCCTTTCTGAACGTACGACGATCTAGTTGCAAAGCCCGTCTTTGTGCGATGGCACCGTGGTCTTCATTGCTCAATAGTCTTTTTTAAGAAACCAATATTTACGCGAGGGCGGGAGCCCATATGGTTCTTCATCTTCACTTGGGTCCCAGAATGGGATAGCACGACTCCAAATATCCTCCCAGGTCCCCTCTGGATCATCTTCTTCCCATGTGTTGTCAAGTAGTATTTCAAGGTATGCCCATGGCAACCAATTATCGATCTCTCGTGTTCCTAACCGATCGTAAGGATCCAATCTTGTTATAAGAACGAGGGGACGATCACTGCTGTCGATGCGTAGGAAAGCCGTTATCGTGAAGTTTGTCAACTCGTCGATGCTCATTTTCTGAAGGGCTGTAAGCATGTTCAAGCCTTGGGAAGCAAGGAATTGGAGATAGTTTAGGACCATTGCACGTCCTTCGTGACCTCTATCTGCCATCCTTAGGAAGTACTCTTCTTCAATGGATTGAGTTTGCTGAGCCGACGATTTGCCACGGACGATTTTAATATGCGTTATAACAGATGAGAATAGTTCCCGATGTTTCTGCACTATGTAAAACAAAATGCAGTAAAATCGTCCAATAGCGTTGTGATTCCCGTCAAGAAAAGACCGTCGAAAGTATTGATCCCTCCGAAACAGTAGTCGTGGCCCATGGAAGAAAGTCAGACAGTAGCTTTCATAGATAAACGCTGCAGTCATAAAACGTCTGCGCTCATCTCGGGTGAGTTCTGCTGACTGTCGAAAAACGTAAAACTCATCACCCGGAGCCATAGCCATCGCAGCCAGGGCTTGCTGCGAATACATATCAGTGATTCTTTTTGCATATTCCCCAAGCCCCCACATGATGGAGAGTGCCGAAAGCGAATACCTGTTCAAGTTGGGTAGTGTAGGGCTGGGCCTGTCTCTGAACGAAGTTTCTCCGGTAAGCGTGCAGACTGTCGTTATCCTTGCTTCGATCGCTATGAAATGCAGGTCCTGGAACTCTGGTTGTCGCCTTATGTGGTGCAGTCGTGCTGCGCGCACCAGTGACGGAAGGGCTAGGTCGCCGAAGCGCGCTGACATGCGGGCAATGAAAACTTTCTGATTCTTGGAGAAGGTGTTCAGGGCAGTTGGGTAGGCTTTTGCGAGTGATAAGAGGTCTGAGCTGCAATGCTCCATTATTTGGAGCAGTAGCTCACTGGGAAGGTCCTGTATGCCGGTCATAGTTTGTAGTGTAAGGAAAAGCTTTGTTTAGACTGAGGAATATCACCATCTGGTGTGGTCGATAGAAGTGACCGAGGTTGTATTGTTTGTGATAATTGTAAATGGAAGATGAACCGAGCGGAATGATAAAAATAAGGCAGGCCACTTTATAGTCCGCGGAGAACTTTATTGTTAGAGTTTTAAAAAGGCTCGTTAGACTTCACAGTTGTCGCTTCGGTCTCAGGCACCGTCAAATCAAAGTCATCTTCCTCAGATTTTATCGATTATACTTCAAACGACATGCCCAATCTCTTCCACAAACTGAAGGACCTGGTGGGCAACAGAAGAATTGGCTTCTAAAGCTTAGGGCAACAGCATGACATAACCTAAGTGCTGGTCTAAGTTAGCATAAGGTGAGTAGGTTGTTTCGTCCCTTATGCTTACATCGGCCATTGCTTCTGAGTTATCCTTCTGAGCATGGTACTCCAATGCAGCACGGAGTATAGTGGTATATCCACCAAACGTATCGAGTCCGCGGCCGACCCGTCCATAGACTTATTTCCTTTGTTTGTTGACAAGAATAACATTGCGGTCCCTGACTCAGTGTTTCCCCCATGCCTTAAGGCGCGCCCGCCGCTCCTCTGGATGGTCGAAGCGGCGTTGAGATTGGGAACCACAACCAAGGGAGTAGGACTGCTGCGGGATGGAAAAAGGGTTGGATGAGCTGCTGCGGTGATACCGGTGCGTCCATGAGTCTTGGGAGCATACTCATCTTGCTCATCACTATAAGGGGCTCGTGGTGGCAAGTCTGTTAGGAAGTGCAAATTTGTGCCGTCAACGTCAAAGAACTCAATGTAGCCATCTCCTTTCGAGTCCATCTCCCTGTCGATAAAGTCACACCTTCTTTCTCTGTCGAGGACAATGACCTTGATTTCTCTGACCCGATGTTGCTCCCGTTCCCTCAGATGCGCCCGGCGCTCGCCCTGGTCATTGAGCGGACACTCAGGCTCAGCGGGCTCCAGTTCCACAAATCCAAGGTACTGGTGGGTCGTATGACCTTGATCGGTCTCGAGATATCGGTATAAAGTTCAAACGTAAAGCCCTCTAAGACTTAGGGCGTGGAAATAAAGTAGCCTAAATGCTAGTCTAAGTTAGCATAATGTGAGTAAATTGTTCCGTCTCTTATCCTTACAGCGGGGTGGTTTCTCTTCACGTAGGGACCATACGTTCCCCAATACCTCACACCCTTTCGAACTTCTTGAACCTGAATATTGTCTTCCGAAAGAGTACAGGGCGGCTGCCCTTGGTACTTCCATGATGTACGCAGCATGGCGTCCATGTAGGTCCACCAGATGTAACGGGCCTTGGGTCGATAGCTCGTCAGGAAGTGTAACTTCCGGCCGTGAAGATCAATCACCTTTGCAAAGTCATCAACCTTTGGGTCGCTGATTTCCTTCCTGTACTTGTCGGCCTTCTTGTGCCACTCCCTGTTAAGTACAATGACCTTGTACTCCCTGACCTCTTGTTGCTCCCATGCCTTGAGGCGCTCGGCGCTCGACTTGGTCGTTGAGGGGATGCTCCGGGTCGGCAGGTTCAGTTCTCCGTCCCTGGGATCTCCGAGGTGCTGACGCTACAAACCCCAAAGCGACTGTCACAGCTCCCGAGGCTGGTCTCCGGAAGTAATGGAAGGGCGAGCGTCGTGATGGTGACGGTGGCGGTGTCTTGGGCTTTTTCCAGGGTCAGACAGGCAAGAGGATTGTTGCAGCTGGTGACGATGAAAACTCTACGTCCGGCACAGTAGCGATGATCCTATTGCGAGCAGTTCGATCATGTCGCACAAGAGAAGGCCATTTCGTGGAGAAAATAGATCCCTGGAGGGACCTCGTCGAAAAATGTCCTCCATGTATCGCGCTGACTTGTAAGGAAATAGATGAGCAGACTTTGTGCTGTCGGAAGTCCTCCAAGTCCTTCCGACTGGACACGAGAGGGGCTTTTCGCCTGGTGGCACCGGACAGTACCGTCTGATCATGATCGTTTCAGTCTCTGTCCTTCGAGCAGCCAGGGGAACCTAAACCCTGTGCTGACGTTGCAAATAGACTGACGTAGAATTCCCGGGTAGACTGGACGCGCTGCTTCATCCGCTCTTTATGCTTGGCCATGATCCCAGTCCATCGTGACCACTTCCCCTGTCGTAGCCCGAGTGGCTGTGCATCTGGATGGTTGTCCCACTTTCCCGTGGATGAAGAGTTCGTACTGAAATCGCGAAGTCCAATGGTGAATTCGATGTGTGCTTTCTCAGCTTCGAGATTTCCGATTTCAATATAGTAATCCCACAATTTGGAATGCCTGGAAACCTGGCGCTTCAAACACTGTCTCTTGCTAGTGATTCTGCGATCCAGATCCGCGTTTCCGATTCCAAGTTCTTCGCGGCTAAGAGTTGAACACCCCTCGTCCTGGTCTGCGAAAGTGTCCTCTTGCTGGACGAACGTGGAGGAATGTTGAACAGCGGTTGAGGGGGAGATTGTGACTGTATGTTATTGAGCTTCAGACGTGTAGTCTAACATTCTGTATATGGTTATACAAGAGGAGCAATCCACCACGTAAGAAGTCCTGCTGTCTCTGAGATGATAAACAGGGCTGATATGAGATGTGAAGGGGAAGTAGCCTTTTTCTCACTCCCATTCTGTCAAACGCGCCCGGCGCTTATCTTGGCCACTGAGTGGACAGTCAAGATCAACGAGCTCCAGTTCCACATCGGGCACAATGGCAATATGTCCTTTGTCGAGGGCCTCTTCGATCCTTTGGCTCAGGAGAAGGCCGTTGCGAGGGGAAAGTAGCTCTTGAGACGACTCCTCGCCGAAAGCATCCTTCATGTAGGGTGCCTGCCTGTATGGGAACAGGTGCGCTGCCCTGATGTCTTTGCCGGTCCGTAAGACTCTTGTAACTGGACAATATAACGGGCCCTTTTTCGGAGGCTCCGGGCTATATAGTTCGGCCATACGCTTCTTGAAGTCCGCCTGATCGTACCTTGGTCTCACTTTTGATCCGCCGGGGAGATATAACCCCTGCGTTGAGGTAGCAAACAGTTTAACCTAAGTCTCTCGGCTAGATTGAAGGCGGTTCTTCAGTCGTTCTTCGTGCTTGGTTATGATACCGGCCCATTGTGACCACTTCTCCTGGTGTAATCGGAGCGGTCTTCCATCTGCTTTTCCGCAGACTGGAATGCCTTGGTGAGATGCTGGTTGGAGAGGCGGGTATTCAACCCGTGGGACCTGTACGAGGACGGGAGCGAAGGGGGCCCCGGGAGTGATGCCACGTAGGCAGCCACAGTTTGGGTGTGGAGGCCGGTTTGTTGCTCTTTTCGTTGCTGGCTCTCGATGTTCGGATTCACTGACTCCGGACAAGTTGGGTTGCTCGGTCAGTCAGGGAGATAGTCACACTGGCACTCGTTAGTTATGCGGCGTTCCTAGGGTGCCTATACCGAGATAACTACCCCAGTCAGGATCCGTGGATGCCAGGCGCTCCAGGATCTCTTGCTGTCGATTGTGGGATCGAGTTTCTGGGCGCTAATTCATCGCCGCCAACTCCTGGTCCTATGCTTGCGAGAGTATCCCCAGGAGGAACCTGGCGGAATGTCGAATTGCGGTTTGCGTGACGATCGTGACTGTATATTCTCGTGCTTCAGAAGCGTGCTCCGACATCTTGTATATTGTTATACAAGCTAAGCAGTCCGCAACATAGGAAGGGTCGTTGTCTGTGAGATAGTCAGGGTCAACATGAGACGCGAAGGTTAAGTTGTTTTCGTGTCAACCTTGGAAGGGGAGGTTCTACTTACTCGAGTTTAGGCTGCCACCAATCGCAATCCATACCGGGGTTCCTTCTCTATCTACTGTCCCAACACTGCGGTTGATGTTAGTGGAAGGAAGCGAAACAGAGGCAGGAGCCAAGGCTTTTTTTGCAACAGCCCGAACCTCACTAAGATGTCAGAAAGGTCGACCCCCGAGAGAATAAGAGATGAAATAATTTTGGTCACTTTATGCAAACTTAGAGTATCGCTTAGGCTACTTTATTTCTGTAGCCTAAGCCTTACGGGCCACTACTTCTGTTACCCACCCGAGCAGGACAAAGAAAGGTTGTGGAATCAACCCACCTTCGTTATTAGGCACCGTTATAACAAATATCTGCCAGTAGTTGCTAACGCGACACAGCACCCGCATACGAGATACGATACCTAGGCAAGAATGCAGCTCGTCGATTCTGCAGTCCTCGAATGGTGCCAATGGCCGTCTACCAGACGTTGAGCAGGAGTTTATCGAGGCGCAAGATGCGGCCATCGAATTTAAGGAACTCAAGTTCCTTGGAAAGTACGCAGACTATGTCGGCAAGGTTATGATCGACATCCACTGTTTGGATCCATCATGGCCTAGAACCGCTATGCCAAAGATACCCATAACTGCTATTCTCTGATCGCATCTATCGACTTCGAAATTCTGTGCAAGACTCACTTGTTGCCTTGCCGCGAAGGCCATTACAGGATCGAACCCCACAGCAAGTACTTCGGAATGTCTTGCATCATCAAGTTCGGCAAATCTTGGTTCGACACCCGCGGTCTGCGCCTCGCGATCGTCGCCACTGCATCATACTCGAAAGTACGAATTCGTTGGGAACGACGGAATCACGTACGAAACATGGGAGTTTTAACATATGTATTTTAGTCTTCTACGTGCCCCTTCCTTTCCTGTAAAAGGCCTTGGCGCCACCTAACGGACAACGTCGTGTCTTGGTTGTTTCGGAATTTAAGATACCCTGCCGTCATGTCTTGGCGTCGCGAAGCGGGTTGTGATTTATGTTAATGTACATGAACTCCATTCTTCGAACTCCTGGATACACAAGTACGGTCTCTAGCCAATACTCCCCAAATCATCCAACCCAAGAAAGTTATCCGTGTCAACCATCATCGAGTCCATCCCCAAATATCCCATATCCATCATGGTATAAACATCCGGCATCCCCATATCCATAGACTTAAACCAATCATTTGTAAACATGCCCGAGTCAATCGTCTCGCGCATTTCCTGAGGATCAGAAGCACCCATCAACGAATCAATCTGACACGCGAAGAAGCGCGCTAGGTCGAAGTATAAATGGGCTGCGGATGATGAGGGGAGGAGTTGGACTATGTTGTCGAGAAGTGGGATCACGCTTATGACTTTCTCTGCGGCGGCGGAAACTTCCTCGGAGGTGAGGGCGCCTCGTTTTATAGCCTGCGATTATGTAAGAGTGAGAAATGGGATACCTAAGAAGGGTACGAACGCGTAGAATTTCCGTCATCGCGTGACAGATCATCAGATATTGGTTATTTTGGAATCCAAGAGCAAGTTCAATCATCGTTTTGTCAGCGACCAACGAATTTAGAGCGCGACTCGCTACCTCAATGGATTTTCTCTCTATATTTAGCAGGGCTTCCGATGCACTATTATCGATCGCAATGTCGGCTTCTATATCTCGAAGGGCTTGGGCGTTAAGGACTAAAATGCTGTGATCCATGTAAAATGCGAGAACGGGGAGTGACTTTGCTGATGGAGATTCATCTGGCGTGCAACGTTCGTTACGAAGACGAGTCGAGGCGTCGTAGGCTTCGTTATGCCATTCGAGAATGGAAGATGGCGTTGGTGTAGATGTTTGTTTTCGTTTGTCGACTTGGCTCAGCTGTCCGATGTTAGCTCAAACCTTCTTTATCACAGAAAGGTTTGGTCTGACTTACCAGCAATCTTCTAATCTCGATGATGCCGCTCAGCATACGGTCCGTGGGTTCTGCCAAAGAAGATTTCCACCATTCTGTCGCAGAGCGAGGAATATCTTTCCAGTTCACTGAATTCAGCCTTCCGTTCATGATACCGAAACCTTTGTCTGCTATAAGAGTTCGAAGCCAAGTTCTTTCGTAGTTGCGAATACATCGTTTCTTGAATTCGGGTGATTGGTCCTCGCATTCTGCGTTGACATATTCTCTTATGACATCCGATCTGTCGATTCCCATTTCTCTGGCTAATTGGATTGCCTGACGAGATCAGCTCAAGATCCGTAAACCCCGCATAAATTTTGACTTACATGGTTGAGACATATCGAAGAAGTATCGTCTACTTGTCTCGCAGACACTGGTGCCCAGTATTGCATATTGACGATAGCTTGAATGGTTGAAAGAGACTTGACTGCAGCTGCGATTGACCATCTGACGTTGCCGTTTGCGAGATTGATCAAAACCGGATAGATGGCTCTATCTCGAGGACGTGCTGACATGGCACAACCGAGAGCGCAGATAACGGAGAATAGAGTGAATGAGTTGGCGTAGACGTATTCAAATGTGTGCAATGTAGCATCGAGAAGACCTACTAACGGGTTTCGCGTTTGGAAGAAACTAATTTGTCAGATAATAAGATTGCTGCAATCGAAACAAGTTAACTCACAGTTGAAAATATACAGTTGCATCGCTTTCATCAACCAGCCGAGACGCAAGTGGATCGCAAGTAGCCTTTTCCAATTTGAAAGGACAATCAACCGACTGCGTCGCCAGAACATCCCAATCTTTCTGCTGCGCTCTTTGCGAAGCTTCCCAACGTCAGACGTAAATCAAAATGTCATACTCAAGTCACTCACAGAAATAAGCACCGAGTCTCTCTTTGATCGGCGCCATGATAGCCTCTCTCATACCGGGCTGCATCGGCATCTGCGACCTCAATCTTTCACACTGAGCAGAAGTATTCGTCGCAATAGCGGTAGTAACAATACTAAGCGGCGAGATCAGATCTTCTGGCTTTTCGAAGTCATCTTCATCTGGTGTGTCTGGTCGCGGTTGAGATGTGTCGCGACTACGCTGAGCTTGCGTCCACGGTGTTCCGCGTATGGAAACAGTTGTGTTTGGACTCGGAAGACTTGTGTTCAGAAGTGCTGCAATGATCTCTTCCCGGGCGCCACTTTCTTCAATACGGGAGAGGAGTTTGTCCACGCTGTCCGGTTTACTAATGATGGTTAGGATGATGTGTAATTCGAATTGAGTAACTTACTTTGTGCTTCCGTGCTTACGACCACGATTCGAACGAGCAGGATATTTACAAACCCGATCATGCATAGAACAACGAGAACTATATCAGCCAAGATTAGTATGTTGAGGTGGATCTACCCCTTCCAAACTCACCAAGGATCTTGCCGATCGCATTTCTGTCTAGAAGCGCGGCAACTAAAGCAGGCTACCTGGTGCTGCAGGTTCTTCTCCCCTGGAACCTCCATATTTGGGCCTGTAGCGAGTTATGGCGGGTGATTCGTGGCTAGGGGTCTGAGGATGTCAAGGGAGTAGCCGAGATGTCGGGGTCTTGTATGAAGTCGCTCTTTTGATCTAGTCCCCGACTGCAACGTCATCACGTGATTGCCGCCACTGTCTGCCATCCCGTCTAAGTCCGGTCTGCCGGAGTGGCCCGACTATGGAATGTTGGAACTATGCCTGTGCTATTTATGGCAGCAAAAATTCAATCGTTATGCCTGGGCTAGACCCTACTACTATAAATCTGCAAAAACTCCTCAAGTGGTTTTACGACCGTTGTCCAAACAGCCTGTACAAATGCCAAGCTACTCAAGTCCGCCACCGGTTCAAACGCACACTTCACACAGCTCTCGATAGCGTGGGCAAGTTTATCCCCAAAATCCTGCTCAACCTTTTTCTGCCATTTCATAGCTGTACAAAAGTCCGTCATGTCATTAGGTTGTCCCCCGTTACCAAGATAATCTGCCCGGAACGGCTGGCGCTCGAGCGTGTCACAGAAGAGCAACTCCAGTAGCATGATGCCAAGGGCCAATAGGGTTGCCTTGGTCTTTGCGGAGGATGAAGGTGAGGGTGTCTGGATCGATGGATGCGAGATGTAAGGCTGTGGGACAGAGTCGGGAGTTTGTAGCAGGACGAGGGAGGACTTTTGCCAGCTTTCTGGGACCCATGATGGACCAAGCTTTAGCACTGTTGTGGCGACTGCCATACCCAGCTCAAGGCGGGAAGCTCGTCGCGGTGTTGCATTCATGAATTCCTCTAGAGTCTGTTTCTTGAACACCGACGTATGCCCCGGGGGGTCAACATGTAAGAACAAGTTTTCACCTGGCAGCTTCAAGACGCCGAGGCACGATACTTGGGTTTGTTTCTTGATTGCCAGGCATATATCCTCGATTGGTTGGTCGCAACGGCTGGATATTGAAGGAAGTGTTGTGGTGGTGACATTCGGCGGCGGAGGTGAATCGAATCGGACTGTTTGTCGTTTGATGCTGAATTGGATTAGCAGTAACCTATATACAAAGACTCTGACAAACAAAGCACCTACCTCTTCTTGAGTTTCTCAGTGGCCTTTCAAGTCCTTTGTCGCAGTTACTCCCCGTCTCCACGCTTGTTGGATTTGAAAAAGCCGAAAGACTTGACGCTATCAGTTTCACCAGACTTTTTGGACCTTGTTCTCTCAACTTCTTGGATTTGTTTTTTATAGCGACTTGGTGTCTCAGATTGTCCACAGTTTCTTGGCTTGTCGCGCCGTTCGAGCTTGGAGAGACCTTTTCCACGTCTAGAGGTTTCGTTTTGACTTCGATCTCAACTTTGACGTGCCTGGTCTCTGTGCCGTTATCGAACAGCGCTTTCAGATCGGACCCTTGCGCGGAGATGCTACACGAATGCAGGCCGTTGCAATTACAGCTACAGGCCCAATGACGTTGGAAGCCGCTGAAGATGGTTCTCGCCTGCTCCTGAAATTCGAGAAATGATGATACGATCTTTGCACTGCCTTTTGGTGCTGTTGGCGTAGAAACTCGGGAGTGTTGGACATGAGAAGCCCTTTCGAGGAACTCGTATAGATCTTTGTTTCTAGCTTCGATCCTGGCGAGGAGCTCGTTCTTTCTGTGAGAGAAGCTTGTTTTGATGCGAAACATGGCACTTTCCAAGCTACTGCTGTCCAAATGATACGCCTACATACCACTGTCAGTATTGATATATCTAGCTACCTAGGTAAGGTTGCCTATAAGTCATTACGGGGCAGAGCTCTTACCTTTTCTATCGGCAACAAACCAAGCAGTTCTTTCAAAGCATCATTAATATCGTCAAGTTGCCTCATGAACCATCCCATGTATTTCTGACGAATTCGATCCCTCAATACTGCCTGGATGCGCAGATCATACCAAAGAGGCGAGTTCGGTTGGCTCTCGAGAGCCTCCCGCTCCGTTAGTGATAGTTGATGGAGCGGATCAAAGAGAATTTCGAGTATTTGAGAAAAGGCAATTTGCTGTTTCTCAATTTCCAAGATAAAGTCTTCAAATTCCCTTTCGAAACGCCACCAAGACTGAGCATCACGGAAGACACCACTTAGGTCTTTGGCAGTATCGCATACGATTGGGAAAAGCCCAAGGACCACGCCAGCGATTTCAAATCCCGACATGGCACGTCTCGAGTTACATGAACTGTGGATAAAGGTAATGAAAGAATGCCCTCTCACTTGTGCGGGGTCAATATCTCAGCCGCACAAGATATGTTATCTCACGTAATCAATCTGCAGCAGATCGTTGCCGAATGCCAGATACATCACCTGATTTTATCGCCTTTCTGGAATCTGGTTGTCTTCCCAGTTGTTACTTCGTTCGCAGGCAGTTTTATCCGAAAGAGTGTCCATCCAAGATTACGACCTGACGTCGCCTTTCCAACATGGAGCAGGGATATTCCCAACCTCATACCGTCCCCACACTTTCTGACTTGGGTCACAAAAGCGAAGCTGCCCTCGATCAAATAGTCAAATACGCCGAGATTCTCAACTCAGGCACTTTATGTGTTACCTTGGAAGATGAGCAGGGACGGTTCAGAATATGGGCGTCGAATCTGGGAGCTCTACAGCCGGCTGACTCTACGAAATCGCTCGATAGACGACTCAAAGACGCACCCCTCATGAGAAAGAGCGTTGCCTCGGGGTTGGAGAGACTTGAGCTTTCAGCTAAGAGAGGTATGAAACGCCTGCAACCTCACACGAATTCCTAGGAGCACCGCTGATATGTTTGGTTTTCACAGCGTTGGCCATTCTAAACAAAAGTACCCCAAACCGATCGATCTCTGGTGGCGATGCGCAACCTACTACCGAACTAGATGAGCTTCTGCTTAGTCTCCGTTCAGCTGTCAACCATTTATTCGGCTTGTCAATGCTGATACGAAGACAACGACCCAAAGGGTGACTTCCTGAACTTGAGGAATTGGTTTTGGAGAGCTCTCCAGACATCAGCTACCTTACTGACAAGTATCCCAAAGTCAAGTCAGATCTGTGGCTCGCAAGGCGCCTTGGAAACAACATCACCCGGCAAAGGAGGCTGATACAATATAGACAACAACATCGAGAAAGTCTCGCAAAGAGAGACGTCAAAGGGTCTGATCCCGCCGACACCGCCACTATTGTCGCGACTACCTTTCATGAGGGAGACAAGTCTTCAGGGACACATCAGACGCCACAAGATGCAGATAGCAGTCGGATGTCGATTTTTACCTCTGCGACTTCGTTTCTCAGTCTCGAAGATGGGACGACGACGGGTCGTTCTATTCCCGATCTTTCCGACATGACTCTTGATGGGGTACAATTGGATTATGGAGAGCCGTTCGAATGCCCATACTGCCGAACTATCCAGAATGTGATGAATCGATATGAGTGGAAGTAAGTAATTCTAGCCCACTTGGCACTTCCTCTACTGACATTCATGTTTAGGCGGCATGTCTTCACCGATTTGCAACCATATGTTTGCACATTCGAGGATTGTGCAATCAGCAACAAATCATTTCACACTCGGGCTGCATGGTTCCAGCACGAATGTACCGTCCATCGCCTACAGTGGAGTTGTAACTGGTGCAGCCAGCCCGACACAATCTTCGATAGCGCTGAAGACTTGAAGAAGCATTTCAACAACACCCACGCGGGCATGGTGACAGAAGCCCAGATGCCGCTGATCCTAGAGACATGCGAACGTCCCATTAAGACCTTTGGCTCAGATAGCTGTCCCCTTTGTGCCGACTGGGAACCGCCATCTACGAAAGAGAACGCAAAGAGTTTCAGTCGTCATCTTGCCAGACATTTACAACAATTGGCACTCGAAGCGCTACCACTTGCAATCGACGGATTAGAGATAAGGGACGCCTCTGGTTTATCTGATGATGAATCTTCCCTCAGTCATGGGTCCGGCAATGAGGAAGCCTCGAAGAACCAGCCAGATAACCCACCTTCTGCTATCATTCAAGGTGAGGACGGCCAGCTTGCTGTAGACGTGGCCGCCGCATTAGAGGACGCGGGATTCAACCCTGACATCGTCATTGACGATCCAACCTACAGCCGCCGCGACTCACTTCCAGGTGTTCAGGAAGCAAATAGTGACTCCCACAGTGGGCCAAGCGGCAAGGCGCCAGTCGCACCGCAAGCAACCGAGTCCGTTCAGATTGAGGAAGACATTGGAAGCTCGGAAGGCGTTGTCGCCGAAACTACTGCAAACAGAGCGGAACAGTCAATACCCCTAGATGAAGAGCACCTCACAGAAGGACAGGAAAGCGACATTGCCAGAAGCGAAGAGGAGCTTGATCCTGCCGTTGCAGCGGACGCCGCTGGGAAGAGGGCTGCAGAGGAGCTCAAGAAAAGGATCGAGGAGGAGCTCAAGAAGAGGCTCGAGGAGGAGGCAAAAGCACAACTTGAAGATTCCAAGAAAAAGGCAGAGAAAGCCCCTGTCAGATTCAAGGATGCTGTCGGCCGGAAATTTAGTTTCCCATTCCACCTCTGCGCCACTTGGCAGGTAAGAAACTCAACGGCCAGATGAAAAGACCACTGCTAACTTCATTTCAGGGTATGGAAGATCTTATCAAGCAAGCATTTATGCAAGTTGATGTGCTCGGTCCTCACGTTATGGAGGGTCACTATGACCTGATGGGCCCTGACGGTGAAATCATCCTGCCCTCTGTGTGGGAAAGAGTGATTCAACCGGATATGGCGATCACTATGACAATGTGGCCAATGGATGAGACGTCGTCTCTACCTACCCAGAGTGCCTTTTCACCTCATGGCCGAGGTAGCACTTTTAAGCCTCCTCGTCCCCCTGGTCTTGGGGTCCCACCTCCTCCTGGATATAAGCCTCCTCCTACGTACGGAACACCCAATGTCGGCCCTTCATCTAAAAAGAAATCCGCGAGGCGCAGTGATAAGGACAGCGGGTCCGACATAGCTGGGTTTTTGTTTGGCAAACCGAACAAAAAGAAGAAAGCTGTACCGTCCAGTTCAGCGGATCAACAAAGTCAAGGGTGATTTATCATAGTGGCGGCTTTTATAAGCTAATCTTCAAAACACAATGTCGACATTCTTAAGATCAAGAAGCATGAATACCAGTTTTCATTTAATTGCCTATCAATGGTTCTACGACCTATTATTTCTAAGCTAGAGTGGTTCAGGCCATTTCAAGATGGCATGCTTCTCTAATTATGATTCTGGTATGTATCCTCCTTGCTTACTTGCATCTTCCTTGCCACAACCCAAGAGTGGTACAAAACATGGAAGTGGTTGTAGAAGTCGCCAAACGGGTGCATCTGCAAGTTTAAACCCGTTCGCCAGGCAGCTGGGTACTTGATATTCGACAAGACAAGACTTATGACCGAGATGATCAAACTCTTCAAGACGAAAATGAAGGTTGTCAGGGAGAACGTCGCCGAAGCAAAAGACTTTGTCGGCGAGGACATCAAGAAAGGTGACGAAGTTGTCACTCGCAACGACTGACTCGGGCCCACGTTGCCACGCGATGCAAGAAGATATAGGGCATTAAGACGATTGGAGTGGTAGTGATGGTGGTGATAGTGGTGATGGTATTGGTGGTAGTGGTGTTGGCGACGGTATTGGCGTTAGTGATGGTAGTGGTGCTGGCAACATCATGTACGAGTCTCCTCCCAGCAAATAAACCCACAGCCGCAAGACCGCTAATAACACAAAGCAGAAGGCAACGACTCGTTGACACCGGTGCCTAATCCCGGAGGACTCCACGAGCCCACAAAGACAATTGCTGCCATCATCGCCCAGGTCTCAAGGGTGGTGGTTTCGGACATCGTGGCCAAGTCTGCTCTAAGGTCGATTTGGCTGATGATGAAGCTGAGTCTGGAGATCGGATTGCAATTGCAGTTCAAATGATTTTTGCTGAAGATGACTCTGGACGTTTTATCTTACCCTGGATCTGATGATGACGATTCGTTTGTGGTAAGGTTCGTTTAGTCTACTCCATACTTGTGTGAAAATAGTATCTCGTGTGCTAGGAAGTCCTTCATGAAACCAGGATGAAAACTTTATTCGATTGGCGAAATTGCATATATGTGAGTCTAGATAATTAAGCTTTGGACGGTATGTCACTAAGACGATGAGAAATGCCAACTGTTACTTTCTCCCATTCAGGTCCCACTAATTTAAGCTTAGATCTCAGCATTCCGCCGAATTCCAGCCTGGCAATCGCACAAACCCTGACATCAATTCACGCATCTGACAGTATATTCTGAACTACCGGAGCTAAAATTCCAGAAGCACATTGTCAAGTGCCCATGGTCCCGGACTTGACCGCCTCATGACCATGTCCAAGCCTTCAGCTAAGCAGAAATACAGGGGTTCTTGAGGGCTGTGCTTAAAATCAGGGACCAATCTGGGGCGGTGCAGGCCTTATCATTCGCTATTAATGATCGTCATAGCCCACTCGACCCGGTTTTTAAAGCAGGTACGCGTGGTTGGGAAGCTGCAGAAAACTTTAGTGGTTTCTGATTGATTTGGGCGATCATTTAAATATTTGACTTTGTCGCGTCTTTTTGCTCATTTTCCAACTGCATCCTCTAAACCTACATACCTACAAAACAATGTGCCTATTCAACCTTTTCTCAAAAAACAAAGATCAAGATCAAGATGATCTACCGCCACCAAAACCTACAACTGTCGGCAAAAGAACATCGGTAGCCACGTCAAGATTGCAAAACAGCAGATTTTCAAGCGACGCCAGTGCAAGAGAGTCAGCCGAGAAAGACAAGTTCGGCTACGGCACCGGATACAGCCCTGGAAGTGCATCATTAGGCGTCGGAGGACCCCATGGTGGTCTCTATGGCGGCGTGAATGGGGGCGTTTACTCGGGTGTCAGTGGAGGACCGAATGGAGGAGTTAATGGTGGTGTTTATGGAGGTGTTTCGGGGACTGCGTCTGGTGGTGGACTTGCGCCGGGTGGAATGGGAACGTCGCCTGGAGGAGGGTATGGATACCTTTGATCAGAGGAGGATGGGATGGGTATGAGATGGGTATGATTCATGGGGTTGCGCGGTGTTTTGTGCATGGATAAAGGCGTTTTGTCAACTGAGGGTCCTGTATTGGGTTAATGATACAATTCGAAAAGTCGTTAATACGACGATATTATATCGCAAAAGAAATGGTCTTGAAAGGACTGGTGATAAATTTTGTTAAATCAGATAAACCAGTAATGATTCGCTACTTCTGAACTTGCATCATCGTCCATGCTCTTTCCCAATCTAGGTACGTGAAACGCTCTAGTGCCATTAGTCAGCCCAGGCAACTTGCAGTCACAGTCAGAAGAACAAACCACCTTTGATGCGACAAGAGACGGAACAATTATCGATTTGTTATTTTTTCACGCATGTATTCTATAATCTGCATATCGAGAAACTCCAACAGAGACAAAACAATTTGTTCACTTTATTCCAGCTTAGACCTTCACTAGACAATCTTGGACAATGTCTGCTCAAGATGAACAAGCCCAACAGGCACTCGTGCGACGACAACGGCAACAAATAGCATTAGCAGCACAACGAAGTGCCGCATTATTCCAACGACAGACGATGAGCAATCAACAGATGGCCAGCACTCAGATCAGGAACAACCAAATGGGCAACCAGATGGGCAGTACTTACGACGACGTTCCTATGGAGCCGGGCGACGAGCCCGCCTCTCTCTTATCATCTCCCGACCTTAGCTTGTTCTTATCAGCGTGTCGAAACGATGATCTTCCAACCATTGAGGCAACCGTCGGTTCCAAACGTCGTACACCGCGCTTTCTTGTTGAAGGTCTCAGCATTGCCTTGAGCAGAGGCAAAGTCGAAATAGCACACCTTCTTCTCAAAGTTGGCGCACCCATCTCACGAGCCATTCCGAATCTTGTCCTCACAGCACCAGCAGACAAGCGAATTCCCCTGTTTGAAGCACTTACTCAACATGGTTGGACCGTCAACACACCAGGATTCTATGGCGAAGTCCTCCTCCCCAAGGTCATCGGCACCAAGGATGGACCGCTTATCGACTGGTTTCTGGGGCAAGGTGCGGACCCAAATTTGGGCTCCCAAAAGCTCTTCCAAGACCGTCTCGGCGAATCAGACAAAGAATCTTGTGATTCGCTGGAAGCAGCAGCACGCACGGGTAACGTCGAACTGGTCCGAAAGCTGCTTGAAGCCGGCGCGAAGATTTCCAATGGCGCACCGCTGTATTGCGCAGCAGGAGTCTGTCCACCAGGTACGAGCCCACCGTTGCCTGGATCTGAACTGTACGACTTGACAACTGACCTCTAAAAACTCAAATAGGTACGAACCCGTATCAAGCAAAGGTCGACCCACCGGAGGCATTTGATGCCGGCATGATACCTGTTATGGAGCTTCTGGTTGACAGGGGTGCTGGAGTCAACGATAGGATCGTTTCGCGCCATATGGTCCCCCCATATCCGCTTGAAGTTGCCATCATGGCGGGTGCTGTTGAGAGGGTAAAGTGGCTCTTTGAGCGAGGTGCCGACCCAGGCTTAACAGGCTACTATGGGAGAAAGATTCGAGACTGGCCCATTGAGCTTGTAAGCGACAGGATGAAGGCTGTGCTTGCAACTATGCAAGAACAAGATTCCCTGCAAGCATTGAAGTCATGATGCCTCGGATACCTTCGTCGATGTGAAACCTTACACCCGCGCGCAATGAAAGAATTGTCCTCTGAAGCTTAAGCTACCAGAGTAAAGAAATCTAAGAGATCATCTAAGCTAATGAAACTTGAGTAAAGTATTTCGTCTGTTATGCTCTCGGTGGACAGCTCTCCTGACATCCTGACGGGATTTTAAGTTTGGCGGCGGCATCAGATTTGGATTACACGGTGATGATAGTTTCGAGTGTGCAGGTCTTGCACCACCAAGATTTTCACCTGTGAGAATCTTTACAAGCGCAATACATAGTTTATACAATGAAAGTGTGTTCGGGATGGCAAACTGCGACTTGAACCTCCCTGGCAACAATTTAATCTAGAACATCATCAATATGGTGTTTTCGCCGTGGATCAACTAGACCCAATGTCTATCTCTTATACGAATTCGGCAGCAATGCCTGCGCCTTCGACTTCGACTATGCCGCCGTTACACTATCCACCGTCTATGAGACTCGGTTGGAACGAGGCCGAATTTAAGGCATACCTTGATCGACTCATGGCCAGTGGTAATATCGAAGATCTTTGGTACCTTGTTCAGAACACGGGGTACTATAAGGTATTCCAGCTATTTCCTAGGTATCGGAATACTCAACCTCGTCCCACTCAGCACATCTGTCAAGGCGGCAATGACTGTTTTAAGCGACCTGGTCCGGGAATCGCGGGTAGAATGTCTGATCTCTACGTATGGTTTCAACTTGACCATGTTAATGTCTCGATATACGACTACTGCTTGCCATTACCACTCGGCCCCTCAATTACTCTATCATGCGCCTGCCCCCCAGCAACATCCCCAGACGGACGAATATTAGACGGACCGAAGGTACACAGTCGACCCTGCAACGCAAATACGCTTCTGAACGGTTGGTACGTCGCTTCACTCAACCCGACCTGGGTAAGCCAGTGCGGAAACACTTCTGGGCATTGGTACGCAGCTCCTGCGCCACAGCACAGAGGTGCAGCGGGAGTCAAGGGTCTATACGGATGTACGGCTATCATCATCGTGTCCGAAGCAGGGGCGTATATCTCGCACATCTGGGAAAGCCCCGCGTTTGTGCACAGAGACCATAAGCGCAAAAGGACGAAAGAGATCGAGAAGGACGTCTGGAGCGCTCTCCGTGACGGCACGGAACGAGGCTGCGTTTTGGGCATCACAAGCCTCGTAGGCACAAATCATTCTCCAGGTCCTCTGCACTGTACCAAAAAGCCACGTGTAGTCATCGTCACGCCCTGGAGATCCAACGAGCACGATGGGACCAGACGAAAATTACGTCACGAGAAGCCAGTAAAGGTCCTTAGGAAAGGACTCGAATCTTTCTTTTCTTATATCTCTGAGGTCGGATATCATGCGACCGATGAGATCAGGTCAACGGAGGCCGGCTTCCTCGGCCGCGCGGTTGTCGAATTTGATATGGCGAAGCCGGGTGTCTACACGGATCCCAACGGTGGGACGTGGCCGAGGGGTCGTTGGAGGGTTTGGGTAGAGGATAAGATCGTTGCCCGTCACGAATTCACCATAAGGTCTCTTGTTCCACCTCTATACGACGGCAGCAACGTCCAAAGTCAGCCGGAACCCTCGCGTTTCTGCTGGTGTACGCTGCAACCAAAGCTTCATCCACAGCATCATGAGTGGGATGAACAGATCCGAGCACTTCGTCAACCACCTAAAGAGGATAGGGAGGGAGATAAGAACGGTTGTAGAGTTTTATGACACTCATCTATGGCCTAGGCTGTGAAAATAAAGTCGCCTAAGGTCTAGCCTAAGGTAAGCAAATTCTTTCGTCTCTTATTCTTTCAGCGGCTAAATTCTCCAACATCCAGATGTAGGTATCCTCATATCTCGAACCTTAACATCAATCTATCTGGGGATCTGAACGACGTAGGTTGCACATCGAGGCCGTGAAAACTGAGGAGGGATTCGTTCGACGTTTAAAGGGGGTGTACCCCAGAGGCATCTGATAGTTCCAAAGTAGACGGTTTCCACACCTGGAAGTAGCTTGATGCTACGGATGACATGATCTTCGTGAAGGCCACCCAAGTTGCGGTCTTCGAACCACAGACCTGCCGGGACGCCGATGGAGACTTCTCGTAAACCTTTCAAGCCTGGCGCCCAGGTGTTATGTCGCCATCCCATGACATCTCTAGAAACATATTAGTATCCGAAGAAAACTGAACCCAGGGCTTTGACTTACAGCTTTCGCGCATTCTCTTCGGTCACTTTGCAGCTAGCATGTCTCAGGATGTTCAGTCTGGGGCATATGCAGATCAATAACGCTTTGAGGAGGCTATCATTGCCAGCGTGAAGTAGGTCCTGCGCCCAATTCATCCCTTGTACTATGGACCTTGCGTCGGAGCGTCTATCGGAGGAGAACCATTCGAGGATCGCCATCAGGGCGATGTACAAGTACCAATGCTGATCAATGATACATGGGAAATATTCTTTGAACCTTTTCACGCGCAACATCGCATAGGTCATGGCGTCTTCATCAAACTCGGCACCGATGTGCTGATGAGCCGGTCCCCAGATCTCCTGCCAAGATGGCCTGTCAAATACCTGTCTCCATCTGAAGTTATACCAGACATCACCACCTTCAAATGGTGGTGGCGAAATTTCGACTGAGGGAGGTGGCTCTGAAGTCTCCCCAGTGTTCCCAGTCGTAGCGTGTGCCGTAGATGTCGATTTTGCGGATGTTGTAGCGGACGTATGGATCGGAGATCGCCTTGTTGAGAACGCTCGGGATAGTCAAGTGATGCCAGTCAGTGACAATACCATAGTCCTGGGCTGCAGCCTTATGGCGCGCGAGGGTGAGCTTTGCTCCGTCTGCGAGGCGACGGCATGTGAGAGCTAAGTTGAGGTGGTCTGAAAGATGACAGGCCTTGAAGATCTCACCGATGAGCTCGGTTGGAAGGTTGAGAAGAAACGAAGTCCCATCGGGATCAGGAGTCGAAGCCAGATATTCAACGACTGGTAGTGATTCATTGCGGATCGAGTGGACGATCTCACGTGAGAGCTCGTCGAGCTCTTGTATGAGCTCTGGGAGAGTCGGAGCATCCATGATTTGATCGACTTTTGATGAAAATAGTGAAATGTGAATGAAGGGAGTGAACGGCTACTTTGTTGTCAGTTCCAGTGGGTAGCGAAAAAGAAATACCTATGGAAGCGGCCAGGACCAATCAGGGGTGTACAATCCTTTACTACGACGATCTCTCCTATCACACCATGGAAGAAATTATGAATATTGGCTTGCCGATTAACTTCAACCACCTGAATAATCGCCATCAGACTCCCCTCCATTGTGAGAACAGCTGGACAGATGATCCCCGACTTCTGAAGATGTTTCTATTGAATTCGCAGTTCGATCTCAACAAGCTTGATTGCGAAGGCTGCACTCCGCTCCATTATTCATCTAGGCGGATTATCTCTACACGTCTTGGAAATTCTACCTCTCACAACGGCTCAGATAGTTCATCCAGTCTTGAAGCTAAAGAAATCCAGAAAGTCAAGTTGCTTCTTGATTACGGAGCTGACCGTCACTTGTTGAACAACGAGGGGCGATCAGCCGTAGACATCATCCGCAAAGGACGAGATATGGTGCCTGATAGGATTCTTAAGGCTCTTACGAATTACTCAACGTGTGCGATTGATGTCCGACAGATCGGGTTGGTCTTGGAAGACGTGACTTCGCCTTGGGTAACCCAGAACGGATGGATTATTCCACCGCTCAGCGCACTAGGAACAGGGTCATTTACGGTAATAGGACTTTAGGTACATTTAGAGTAAAATTCAGACTTTTTTTCCTTAGTGTCCAAAGTTTAGATGATAGGTCTTAGACTATTGAATCTAAATAACCTAAGAGCAGGTCTAAGCTACCATAAAGAAACCAACTTATTTCTTTTCTTATGCTCGGCGGCCAATTCCTCTAACATCCTAAGGCCTGAGGACTGGCCAAGAGTGTGAGATCACCTTTTCACAAAACGTAACAACCCGATCATACCAAGTACTTGGCAACTTTCGGGATCAGATTCCAGATAAACCAAAAATTGAATTTACTCGTAGGCCAAGGACAAAAGCATTACGCGGCTGCCGAGACCCTTCTTGGCAACGCCAAGGGGTGACGTTGATTGAAGCTTGGCGCTACTGAACGTTGCAACAAGGTTTGCGGCTAAAGACAGCCACAGGTCTTCAGCGATAGCAACCATGACATGTGCCAACGCTCTGCGCCTCATGATTCTGGTTTGGAGGCGTCTGGAAAGTACCGTCGGGTGGCGTCATGACGGTAATTGTGAGTTTCTGAAGCAGGTTTCTCAGAATGATTTGATGGATGATGTCGAGAGTAATTACTATGTCATAGAGTTTTCGAAACTACAAATACTGCATGTTGTTTCCTCTTCTCGAGTTACTATTCCATCACAACAATTCAACAAACAACTTCACTGTCTTGAACAAGAACAATCCATTATCCACAACTCTCACGATACCCACTTTTAAATACCACCTAAACACCACCAAGACATCACAACTCAATTAAAATCATCCCACCAAGCACTTATCGTACAAGTGCAAACCACAGATAAACACAAACACCTTTTACCAAACAAAACACCACACTACTACAAAATGTGCTTCGGAGGCGGCGGCAGCAGTCGACGTAACTACGGTGGCAGCAGCGGAGGCATGATGGGCGCTCGCCCTGTTAAGGAAGTCCACCACCATCACCATGGAGGAGGCATGGGAGGAGGTCGCATGGGAGGCGGCGGCATGATGGGAGGAGGTAGAATGGGTGGTGGTGGTATGGGAGGAGGACGATGCAATGGCGGCGGCCGAATGGGTGGAGGAGGTATGGGAGGTGGACGAATGGGCGGTGGATTGGGAGGTATGCTGGGAGGTGGTCGACGACGCTGTTAAGGGAATTAATAATGAGGCATAGACGCATTTAGAGTCGTCTTTTGTATAATAGCGAAGCGTTAATTGAGAACAAACAGTTTCTTAAACATCAACCTTGTGAAGTATTGGTAGTGAAATTGGGTATGAGCAGTGGATACGGACGCCCCCATTTATGCAGTGTTTCCTTAGCTACAATTGGCTAACACAATCAACAGCGGTCCTTTAGTGAATCAGCCTTACAGCCTGCTAAGATGACCAATAGGAACGTTTCAATTCAGTGGCTGAAGTTCACAGGTTCGTACCCAATTTCGCGAGTTTCTACGGGGACGACTAGAATTATTTGTCTAGTATTCCCTTGACCTCACCATTGAGAAATAAAATCATCTTGGTATTTATGGATTCCATAATTCAAAAACCGTATGTAATCTAGAGATTATCTTTTTTTGATTCAGATGTATGTTCATCGAAATGTAATGCTTTATCTGCACAAGAAAAATGGCAACAGGGTAGCTTATAATACCTCACGTGATCATCTCGATTCAATTGACTTGTGTTGCATAGCTCGGAGTCAGCCCGGGAGAGCGCCGTGCAGCTGGGGATAATCAGGCTACCAATCGACAGACGACTTTCAACCCCCTCACGCAGTAGCAGACCATACATACTCAAGCACGTTGTTAAAGCAGATGGGAGGTGGTGGCTGACGCCCTCACAGCCCAATATGGTTCTTCCTCCTCCTCCCGATTGAATGGTAAAGCCATACCTTCCGTAAGCCATTTCACCCGCTTCCTCGAATTTTTCTCCCCCCCTTCCTCGACTTAAGATTTTAATCTGGGAATTTCTCTCTTTTTATTGTTTTATCTCATTTTGCGACAATGGCTGAAATACTTGGACTTGCCTCGAGCATCATCACGGTAGTCGGCGTCGCTGGGAAACTCGGCACAAGCACCATCCGACTCAAACGTCTCTGGGATGAAGTTCAAGGTGTCCCAACCAGCATCCAGCGATGCATCGAGCATCTCGAACTTCTCGCACCTGCGATCGAGGAGATGGACGATGAGTTTCAAAGGACGCGCACTATGGTACAGAACGACTCCGCTGCAAAGAGAAGTCTGGAATATTCGCGCAAGGCCGTCGCGACTCTTGAGTCTTTAGTGAGAGATATGGAAACTCAATTAACTACGGCCAAAAAAGGTCGCAGGTTGGTGGCCCAGCTCAAGGTCCGGATGAAGAAGGAGGTGATCGAGGAGCATCAGCAGCAACTTCAATCTGTGCTTCAGCTGGTAACTTTGTCCCAGCAGACATATCTGGTGTGAGTTTTACGTTTCGTTGATTAACACAGCTGCTAAAGGCTATGTGACAGTGCATTATCGCGAGCTCAACCACAAATCATTATGTCTGAGATAAGGAGTTGGCAAGACTCAAATCGCCGGCCGCAAGTTACGGCAAGTTCCGATGTGGAAGATATCAATACCGAACACCAACAGACGACGGTCAATACAGTCGAGACAATATCCACGTTATCCAGCAGCACAAACTGGTGGGCAAGCGGACGGTCGATTCCATGGCAAAATGCTGGCCTATTTGGAAGTGTCTCATGTCTCTCGCATAAATCAGGCGAGAAAGTTGTCACATCACAGTGTTAGACCAGTCTTGCTACTTAGCGTTCTGTTGAAATATGTGCTGACTCCATGCAATCAAGTCTTCCAACTACGGGTACAGCCACCGAATTGGCTAGCTTCCAAAGCTTGGGATCTCCAAGTCTGCCGAGCATTAGCTGGATGGAATATTCAGATGAGAACTTGGATAACTCATCCACACGGTAGTGAGATACTTATGTGGATCGAGGAAGGCTTAGTAGACCGAGTCGTTCAATCCATTATGGACAAAAAAGCATCACCGAATGACAGAACTTCAGGGGGCTATTCATTGTCATCGGTAAGCCAAGATATACTCCTTCCAAGCTACGATAATCTTAACTCACCTATTACAGCAGGCACTGACGAGCGGTAATTTGGAGTTGCTTGGGCAGCTGATAAACCTGGGCGCATCATTGGACGACATCGACTTAGATGACGCTCTTGTCTGGATAGCAGGCTGCATCATGGCCCCGCGTCAGGACTTCCGAGATCTATGGATAGAGAATAAAGGGGAAATACTCAAGGTCCTGGTTGATGAGCAATGTCGCCACAAGAAAATTGCCAGAGCCACAAAACTTTGGGATTTATTGAAGGATTTTACCACAGAGAAATCAACTATCACTCTACAGGTCGTAGACTGGGCACTTGCTGATTCAGAGGTAGTTCTTGAAGCTATCTCCAAAGGTATCGTTAATGTTTACGAACTGAGGAAATCTACAGAATGGGGCTGTCAACTCAAAGACTTTGCCATTCAATATCTCCACGAGTATCTTAATTGCTCACCATGCATGGGAGAATGGCGTCTTGTCGCCCAAACTCTTTTTCGAAACGCTACATGGGAAGACCTAACCGCCTTACATATCGACCAAGTCTTGAAGGATATATGGCAATGGCAGTTCCCGTTGAGGGCGTTCGAGAAATGGATTAATAAAGTACTTACAATGTTGAAGGAAGACCTCACCCAAGCCGGTGTTGATTTCAAAGAGATCGCGGGTTCCTACGATATCAATAGCTGCGAACAGAGCCAATCCGGCGTTGGGACAATGTGGATATCGACGGGCGACTGTTCTGCAATATGGGATCCTTACGTTGAGGAGCTCGCAGGCGAATTTTGGTATATGGTTGAGACCACTCCGTTGGCAGTGCCAGGATCATGGGTTTCTGACGACGATAATGATAGCGACAGATTTATCTGTCTTTTTAGGAGTCCAGGCGAGGATTATCATTGCTTTCAAAGGCGTCGATATCTTTCTCAGTATGACGAACGCACAGACAACAAGCTTTTGAGAGTGCGGGGCATGGTGACCTGCAGAGAGGTGTTCCCTTTCTTGATTGATGGGACAATAATTTAATATATTGCGTGCAGAACGTCTTTCTACACTGTTGGGATTTATTATCATTATTCAATTGATATGGTTTCTGTTATAATCACGTCCAAGCTTTTCAAGTTTGAGATACTGGTTTCTTAAAGTTGCATACCCAGACCTTGAAATGCTATGACTCTGGTCAGGGGCTGATCGTTCTATCTAGAAGAGTAAAAGTAAAAGACTTGTCACCCAGCACAATGACTTATTCTCGCCCAGAAGGATTCTATCAAGAAATTGAAATACTAACAATCTAGCTGATTGACTAATCACGGTGTCAATCTCAGATTGGAGTGATGCTATGCCTAGTGCGTATATAGTCTGCGCGATCCTACCCATTTCTGGTGACACAATCAATAGTCTCGGCTTTCCTAACTTCAAGTGGTTAAATCAATGCCCATCATTGTATGGCAATTTCCCCTGTTTTCTTCATTTATAAAAAAATCCCCATCGCTATTCCAATTTCTCTGTTGATTGATTCTTGGCATTCTTCAGAAACTTGATCATGATGTCGCTTAAAACCTTCGCCTGGTGTTGCTTAACTTTAACCCCAGCGGGCGTCTTCGGTGGCGCATGCAGGCCCAGATCCACTGACCTCATCACAACGTCTACCTTCTCCTTGACATTTTCTTCCGAAGCTCCTCAATCGACCGACCCAACCACAACGATCTCTTCCGACCTTGAGGCAACCATCTCATCCGACGTACCGGCCACCACAACCTCCACCGTTCCCTGCCCCAGCTGGAGGCCCATTACTCCCTATCCCGCCAACAAAGTCTGCGGAAAAGAAGTCTACCGAGGCAATCTTGACTCGTCGCCTGTTTATATCAAGAGCGAACTAAAACAAAACATCAATGCTTGCGCAAAACTCTGCGGGGATACCAAGAGTTGTGTTTCTTTTTATGCGGAGGATTATGTCCCCGGTCCTGGAGCGCCTACATTCAAGATTTGTTTCCTGTTCAAGGGATATGAGGAGGATATTGAGTTTACGCCGGGTGACAAGCCTTCGTATTGGGAGCAGGGTTGTTTTGAGTGTGTGAGGGAGGTGGTCCGTCCTGTCGCGACTTGAGGTAGACTCTCGGAATGATAGGCGATTTGACGGTACAGAAGCAGGTGAAAAATATTCAAAAATGAGTCTTTTGAGAATTTTATGTACCGAGAGTCTTTGTAAAGAATTCCAGCATATCGTCCAGCTCTTCAGGCGCTTTGATCCAATGTCCCTCCAACTCGGCACCCGTATACTCCTTCCACTCTACCGAATATCCAGCCTTTGTAAGAACATCTCTGGCCTGTCTCCCAAGTTCGACATCAACGTAAGCATCGTCAGTCCCATGACCGAGAAAGACGCGTGTAGAACGGTTGGGTATCTGACCTTGACAGGGTGGTGAGCCAAGCAGTTCGGCCAAGAATACAACACCTTCGTCCTCACTCATCTCTGCGCCCTGATTCATGGAGTCCTGTAGACTGGAAGCGAAAGGAAGCCAGGTATTTGTTCCGAAAAACGCACCAAACGGCTTCTCGCCTTGATTCAGAAGAGTCCACATGGCTACCGCTCCACCTTGACTAATTCCGCCCAACACAACCCTCTCACTAGCTCCATCAAGCTTCGCGATCTCTCTATCGATAATAGTCTTGGCATACTCAACTGACTCCTTGATACCCGGAATCTGCACTTCCTGTCTCGCCGTGATATCGATCAAGGAATGAGCCTCAAACCAAGCCGGCATATCCTCTTGGAAAGCCTCACTCCAGAGCTCTCGTGAAGACGGAAACACCCATTTCCAACTGGGAAGTTTCTGAGCAAGGCTTGATCCATCTGGGAAAAGAGTTTCTTCAAGGAGCTCCTCAGCGAACTCTGGACCATTGCTACCTCGTCCATGCAGAAGGATTGCCGTGTGTGTGTGCTCTGTAACTGGGTCGACGATCTGTGTGGGTCCAAATTCTGTTGATTTGTCAGGCTGTGTCATGATATCGGTGTTGATTGTTGTGGTGTTGAGGAAAGTGAAAACTCAAAGTCATGGACGTGAAAGAGTGGGGTTTTATATGTGCTGCCTAAAACATGGTGCTAACGAGTCTAGCATTCACCTCCGTTCGACAACACGCTGAATGTTGTCAATCCACCAATAACTCCACCATGTAAATGACGAAGGAGAAGGGAATAGGCATAATCTCATCATCGCCATGACGAGCCTGTCCACCCTAATGTGTGGGTATAGAGCTTTCCTCACCTTTGAATAATCATATCTTTGACCTCTGGACAAAACCTTTGTTTGCTCTACCGAAACATCAGGTTTGGGCTGCTGCACAAAATGATTTGCTTCATGTCAAAAACGAGACGGCCGTTGAATGATATTGTATCGGGGAGTGTCGGAAGAAACGCTCCTTTTCCTTCTTGACCCACTCGTAATGACGCTTCAACGCTTGGATGAAAATCGCAATCTTTTTAACAAGCCAGCGGCATGCTCCAGCGGCAGGGACAAACCTTTTCCCAGATGTAGTTCAATTCACTATTCCATTGCAAATTCTTTAGGCAGATGCTTGTGTTACATAGTGGGTGCCTTAGGCCCCACTTCCTAAGTGTTGAGGCCGCTCGTGCAACTGGCGAGTCTCCTCCCTCCTTCCTTCATCACACACGCATTGCTCTCTCTTTTGACCACACCTCTCTACAGCTCTATGCCATCAACGCCTCGTCTGCAGCACCGGAAAGCTCAACAAAATGACGTTCGAGCTCATCCTTATAGACCGGAACCCTTGCCGAAAGCCTCGATAAATCTGACCTCCTCCTCATGCCCCTGTGAAGAACATGCACTCTCCTCTGTCTTACCGCATCCTCGCCAATTAAATGAGCGCCAGCAAGACGAAGCTGTTTTTCGGTGTGATCAAACTGAGATCAATCCTACGAGAAAGGGAATTCAATGAACTTAACGACGATCCAGACTGGTCTGCCTTGTCAGATGAGGAGAAGCTTGAATCTGGACGTTTCGAGGCTTTCCGGCCGTCGCTGTGCCTTGGTCCGGTGGCGACCATCGTGCAGACGGTTCGAGAAGCCGTCAACCACTTCCCTGATCTACGCTGTATCATCTTCTATTCTCACCCCTCTCAATTCCCTGTGAAGCACGGAGTTGAAGTCAAGGACCGCAAGAGTATCCATCCACTATTGCGACAACTTTCAAGTACTGCGGCAAAGCTTACCCTTCCGTAAGTAATTTCTTTTAATAGTTACTGGCCTTGCTAACATCTTCTTAGACTGGAAGGACCGTCATCCTTTCTACCTATCCGACTATTTCCAAACGCTGGTTGGATAAATAATCCGAACTCTTTCAGTTTACACCTGAGTCTGAAAAGAGTCAGGCACAGGCACGGAAGAAAAGGAAGGGTAAGAAGAAGAGACTTCGAAAGTATACATCGCTTGAAGAGGATGAATACATCACACTTGAGAAAGGGCAGCGTGCAAAAGCAGACGGAGAACTCATCACCTCATTTTTGCGGGATATATGCGTCAAGGAATACGAATTCGACTTGGTCATTCTTGATGAGTCTCAGTACCTGCGACGTACAAGCGGTTCTTACTCTAACCTCCTACGACTTCTAAATTGGAGACGCATGCTGTTTGTTACTGGGACACCGATCGCAGGATCTCTTCGAGACTTGCTCAGCCCTCTTACCTTTATTGCTCACACGAACCCGAGCATTGGGGGTTTCTCAACACTGCCCAGTGTCGCTGGATACTTTCCTGGACTTTTCCTCGAAGATTACAATCCATTTGACGATTCGTTCGAGGTTATCAAAGGGGGAAAGATACTTGGCGAAACTTGTGGCATCTTCTCTGAAACATTCTGGAAAGAGCTAGAGGAGCAAGGTGCTATCCACCAGGAGCTTCTGCAGTCCCTTAGGCAATTTGCCTCGATGACAAGGGTAAGCGTTACCCTAAAGCCCTGGTTCTTTTCACCGGATCTCCTCCAAGCCGCCGCTAAGGAGCTCACCTGGAGTCACAACCTTGGAAGCAAAGTTGTTAGGCCTCTCCTCAAGGTTCTGTACAGGCGATGAACCATGAAGACTGAGCTTATCCGCCCGGATACCATTCTGACAAGATGTTGCCATGCACTAATCGGGTTGAAGAGTGTAGCTACTTCAAGGATGACCCGTATGGGATCATGGTTCATGACCAAGGCACACTCTACGCTCAGAGCCTATACAGCCTCGAGAACGAGACCGTGCCTGAGCATACACAGGCGGGCGACCAACCGGCACAAGACACCTCGCAGGAAGTTCATATGAACTTTGGCGCCCATCGTGCAGGTATTATCTCTGAATTTGACTCACGTACCGTCAAGATGCTCGATAACGAGACCCCTGCTTTCTACGGCGACAAACGCGCCCTTGTCAACAGGTTTGCCACGCTCGCTGATGAAATAACAATGACCCGAAGTCGCAAGAAGAATGCGAAAAAGCTTCAGTCTGGGTCTGGGAGTTGAACACATTGAATTCCTCCTGCGCAAGACGGACAATGGTGGTCTCCACTACGTGTATGATTGTTGCAAGGTGGACGAGGACCTTTGTCACGATGCCTCGATGGGAGAGCCCTTGGCAATGGAAGACAGCAGAGCCTCTCGTCATGAGCATCGAAAGGCTGTCGAGTTCCCACTGAGCGCAGAGAGGGTCCTCATCAGAAAAGCTACCACGATGACGAACAATTTCCGCAAGTTTGTTAAAGAGCGTCGCATCAGGCTCCACAGGGTGTTCTAAGACTTAGAGCACTGGACTAAGGTAGCCTAAGTGTTAGCCTAAGCTATCCTAAAGGTGAGTAAACTAACTCGTCACGATGTGATTGTGCGCGAGTGAGTTTATTGAACTTCGCTAACATTTCATTAGACGCGTGTGCGATCACGGAACCGATGTCGAGTCCAATACCCTACGTGCTCTGGGCGAATGAGATGGCTACTGGGAACACCAAAACGTTCCTCGCTGCCCTCCAGATGAGGATTGCTCGTCTTGCCGCACAGGGTGGCTACAAGAAGTTCAAACCAACGCTGTGTATTAGTCCAGTCGCTACTACTACACAGACGGTACAGGAGTGTTTGGACAACTTTCCCAACCTTCAACCTTGGGTTTTCTACTCTACCCAGTCTGGCTTTCCCAACCAGTTAGGAGTCAAGGTGTTCGGACACACAGGAGCAACTTGCCGAAAAATCGAAGGCTTTGCGTAGCAAGGAAGCGATGAAGAATCCCGAGGTAAGTGTCTTGAACGATTTTCCCATATGTTACTAACAATCTTAGACTGGCAGGATTATCGTCTTCAGCACCTATCCAACATTATCCGCACGCTGGCTGGCGACGGATAGAGAGCCCTTTGTCTGGGCTGATGATGTTGAGACTCCTACCAAGACCAGCAAGAGGACCAAGAAGCAGCACATTCGATCTTATACCAAGGAAACAATCGACACAGGCGAGATCGCCAAGCTGCCCAAAGGAGACACCAAAGAAGGGTGTGATGGGGAACTTGTCAACTACCACTTGTCAAAGCCAGCAGTTGAGAAGTTTGAGCTTCATATGCTTATATGCGATGAGGCACAATTCATGCGACGCGCCAGTGGCTCTTACTCCAACCTTGTTCGCCTGATCAAATGGGAGAAGCTCTTGTTTGTTACCGGTACCCCAATGGCTTCCTCGTTGCGCGATGTTCTGTCGCCCCTCACTCTTGTCCGGCACATCAACCCTCTCATCTTGGCTTTCCAAGGCCTGGGTCTGACTCCTGTCCGAACCTTCCTCGGACATCTTCAATCGCCCTTTCACAGTGACTACAATCTAACCGCCGAGTCCAATGACATTGATGTAGACCAGCTTGCCGGGGTATTCACCACGACGCATTCATGGAGGTCATTCGAACCGGCAAGGCCGATGCTGGAATTGCCGCTGACCCTGCCCTCTTCGCCGCCTTGGTACACTGGAAGGCAGTTCACTACTCTTCAGCTACTGCAATCAAACCTTGGCTTCTCTCTGCCGACATTCTCAGGGCAGGCGTCAGTCTCCTGGGTTGGGGCGTTGATCTCGGGGCTCAGGTTATCAAACCTATACTCAGTAACTTCTACATCCGCCGAGTGATGCGGACCGGTGTCAAGCTGCCAGGAAATGCCACTGTCTATCCTGCACAAGATATTCTCCCTCATCGCATCAATGTTCGCAAGGTTGAGTATCGTGAGGATGACCCCATTCGTCAGCAGCTTGCGGAGCTTGGAAAGGAGTACGCTGATAACCTCTTCAAGTTTGACAGTGCTGAGGTCCTTGAGGCAGCTATGACCAGAGCTCAGGCTGGCGAGACTTCAAAGGAAAATTCTGAGATCATGATGAACTTTGGAGTACATCGACAGGGGTTTATCACCTCCTTTGATCCTCGGACGATCGAAATCTTCAACAAGAAGGGTTTCGGTCTGTATGGCAACAAGGAAAAGCTGGAGCACCATTTCACCAAGGTTACCGACACTCTTCCCCATACCAAGAGACGCAAGGACAATGTCGCAAAAGCCTCTAGCACCTACGACGTCGAGCTAGGTGTTGAACACATTGAGCATCTGCTGAGGGAATTTGGTAACGGCGGCCCGAACTACAATTGGGAGAAGTGTGTCATCAACAAAGATTTGTCTCCATCGGCGGAGTGTGCCGCCTATGCCATGACCTCTTTGGATCCTCGCACGATTGAAATTTCCAGCAAGAAGGGATCCGGGTTGTACGGCGACAAGGTGAAGGTGGAGCGCCATTTTACCAAATTGCTGATACTCCACTCTATGGTTATCGAGCTGCTACTGTCCGTCCTCGAAATTTCGCGAACGCCCGTACTGAAATCCTCCACGCGTGGAACGATCCGACCGAGGATCTTCAGATCTTTGTCGCCAACATCAATACTATGTCCACCGGTGTCAACCTTCGCAAGTGCTGTGGAAGTGGCATGTTCCTTTCCTGGCATCCGAGCGCCAGTGTTCCTGAGCAAACAATGGCACGCCTCATCCGCATCGTTCAGGGGAGGCCGGTTCGCTGGGAGCTCACCAAGACGAATGGCACGTATAACGACAACATTGAGCGTATGGTCAACCAGAAGTGGATCCTACAGACTACGGCACAGTCTGGGTTTCCCGAATGGTTGAACTATGAGTACCTTGAAATTTGTCTCGGCGAACTAATGAAGTGTAAGTGAAAGCAACCTTTCAACCGGTACGCGTGGGTTGTAGAGCGAGAGATCGCCAAGTCGGGTATCCAGTACTAGTCTGACCACTGCATTATCCTCGGTCATGTTTCAGCATGATGGCCCGGGTGTTAATGCTCGCCACTGAGGAGGAGCAGCAATTCTGGGCCCGCAATATCAAACACGCAGTTGGTATTGCACGTCGACGGGCTGACCCAAACGATGACAACTGCCAGTTTCTTACAGTTGATAAGGCGGAGAAGTTCCTCTGCTCTTCTTATTTGGGCAAGGTCGGCAAGAAACTCAAGGTGATGTCTAAGGAGGTGCAGCCCAAGGTTTAGGCAGAAGTCAAGACGGAGGGCACGAAATCAACCTGCGTTGCTGAGCTTCGGAAGCGTGTTGAGGAGCGCCGCATGAAGGCCGAGGAAGGTTCAGTCGATGACTTGGCCGACGGTGCCTCGGAGTTCGAGGAGTCAGACCTTGAAACTGATGACGAGGGTCACGATAAAAAGAGGTCTGGTGACGAAGACGGTGGTGGCGGCGATGGACGTGTCTCTGCGACCAAGTCTCGTGGTCGCCAGAATCGGGGCGCACAGAAGCGAAAAGCTGACGCTGCGGGCATCACCACACCTGAGAGCGGGGACAAAAGGGTGGCTACCGGGACAGGTGCTGTGCCTAACGGAGTTTTTGATCACTTCGATAACAAACGCAAGGCCAAGAAATCTCAGCCAAGGTTCACACTAGTTAAATAAAGTAGCCTAAATACCACTCTAACTTATCATAAAGTAACCAAAGAACTTCGTCTCTTATGATCTTGGCGGCTGATTCTTCTGACACCTAACGTCAAGATGAGACTACAAGGGAGCTTGTCCTTCTATAGAAATTTGGTTGAGACTTGAAAATTATTCATCAGCGACATGATGAGATTATCACTAAATGCAAATTCCTCACAGTTGTAAAATCGCAGTAGTTACTAACAATCTGATCAATGAGATGGCCAATGGCTTTATCCGGGCGATGATAATATTATCGCTAAACCGGCCTTCCTTGAAGTCCTTGCCATTTTGCATACTTCAGCTCTCTATCGCAAACTCTGCATGACTCCAACAGTCAAGCTTGGAAGATTCATCAGCTACATAGTGAGATTGGAACTAAGTGTAGATAACCTAGAATCGAAACGTCGGAGTAGTTGGTAATAATCCGACTGCTGAAGTGGTCAATCAATGAATTTATCCAGTCGATGATGAGATTATTACTAACCAACCTTGCTAGGACCTGTAAGACTTTACACACGTAAACTTTAGACATGTTCTCATCATGGGGACGGCCCATCGGTTCGTCAGGGCCATGATGAAATTATCACTAACCCAAGTTTCTCAGATTCTTGGCATTTTACGGACTTAAATGTCATAGTACAAAGTCCGAAATGGTTTACCTTGCAGAAGATCTTACTCCGTCTTTCTGTTAAACTGTTACAATTTGTAAGCATTGGAAGTTCAAATACATCTTTCTTTACAGTAGGACAGGTTTTAAATGCTTGGAAGTCAATGATCCGCCCCGCTCTCTCCTATCAGGGATCAGGAGAATACGAAAACTGGTTAGGTTGCTTCTATGAAGGATTCACTACCCAGCAGTATTCAGATACTGAACATAGAGGATTATCATGTCTTTCGTCATCGATATGCTGGCGCCACTTGAATAAATATGTCTCTTTATCCGTCGAGAACTGTACCTGGCAACTTACTCTACCCAAAAGCTCAATCTAGCTTTCGAAACCCTAAAGCCATACATCATGCGATATATCCTCGCAACCATCTTACCTATCATCCTCATCATTTATTCCTATACCAGCCATCTCTACAACAAACCCCAAGTCACTATGATAGATCAAATACCAGATTGGATCGAGAATGTCGCCCTCAGACCCAACGGAGATCTTCTCCTCTCCACCATTGGAGCCGCCAAAGTTTACTCCCTCAACCCCTCATCCAAACCTGAAGTCGTCGCTCAGATCCATGGGGTCAATAGTCTTTTTGGTATCACCCAAGTCGGCGATGATGTCTTTGCTGTTGCGGGTGGTAACTTTACAGATTTCATTCTGTATAACAACACCATGAACCTATCCATCCTGGCCTTCAAAGGTGGAAAGAAGACGGTTGTGAGAACTGTTTTTGAGAAATCGGAGTATGGCCCCATTAATGGCATGACCTCGCTGCCTCACGCGAAACATATCATTCTCGCTGCCGATTCAATGCGCGGCGAGGTTCTTCGGATTGATACCAAAAAGGGCCATATCGAAGTCGCGATCAAAGATAAAGAACTCGCTCCATTTACCGGTGCACCATTTCCCACCGGCGTCAACGGGCTCAAGATCTTCGGTGGCTATCTATACTTCACCAGCACAGCTCAGCAGACGCTGAACCGCGTTAAGATTGATAATCTTGGTAACAGGAATGGGAACTATGAGGTCATTTATCAGTTTGAGGCTGGGTTTTTGCCGGATGACTTCGTTCTCGACAGTAATGGGAATGCATATGTCGCCTGTTGGATGGACAAGGTGGTCAAAGTCACGCCTACTGGAAAGATGACTGTTTTATCCGAGGGATTACTGGCTGGACCTACAGCTCTCGTAATTGGTCATAATGAGAAGGGCCTGTATGTTGTTTCAGCTGGATTGAGTGACAATGCTTCTGGAGGACAAGTCATCAAAATCAGACTGTAAAGCTCATGAAATTCATTATTCCTCAGACTTCATATCTAAGCAGCAACCTTGCTCAAAAACAAACTCTGAACATTACACATACCCTTCAATCCATTAATACCCCACTCAGCACCGATACCCGATTCCTTGTGTCCACCAAACGGTGCCATAGGGGTAATCTCAAAGTGACTGTTAACCCAAACAGTTCCAGCGTCAAGACGCTTGGCGACTCTCTCCGCGGCATCTAGGTCAGCTGACCAGACTGAAGCACCGAGACCAAGACGTGTATCATTGGCGCGCTCGATGACTTCTTCTTCGTCTTTCCATGAAAGCATGGGAAGAATGGGGCCTGTCGTATCCATTAGTGCAACGTTAATAGAGTGTGGACAGTGACTTACCAAAAGGCTCCTCAACAACAATTCTCGAGTCCTCGGGAGGATTATCAATAACCGTCGGAGTGATATAATATCCGTTCTTCGGCGCAGTCTCAAACTTTCCACCAGTAGCAACCTTCCACCCTTGCTTCTCGATGTCTTCGAAGAAGGTCTTGACTCTGTTGTACTGCATCTCGTTTTGAACGGGGCCGTGGCTGGTTTCTTCCGAGGAACCGTCGCCGAGCTTGTAGTTCTTGACGTGTTTGACTACTGCGTCGCGGAATTTCTCATAGATTGACTCGTGAACGTAGATGCGCTTGACGTTGAGGCAGATTTGACCTGAGTTCATGAATGCAAGCGTAGAGACCTACAAGCTATCAGCACTACGATGTCACTTGGCGTGATGGGAAGACTCACCTTCTCGGCAACCTTGTCGATATCAACATCAGGGAAAACAACAGCAGCATCGTTTCCGCCACTACCAATCATTAGTATCACCGCCCCGACCAAATAAACATGCAAACTTACAGCTCAAGAGTAACACGCTTCAGCGTCTTAGCAGCACTCTGCATAACCAACTTTCCAGTCTGCGTCGATCCAGTAAAGCTGATCTTATCAATACCAGGATGACTCGTGAGCCATGGTCCAAGGTTATCGTCGCCACTGAGAGATTGGACAACACCGGGAGGGAAGAACTTCTGGGCTAGCTCAACGAGCTTGAGGCCACAGTATGGTGTGAAAGGCCTTCCAAATATTAGCTCCAGTACGGAAGTAGACGGGTGGGTGACAGAAGAAGTGTCCTCTAAGACTTGGACGACAAAAATAAAGTAGCCTAAGCTAGCATAAAGTGACCGAATCATTTCGTCGTTTATCCTTGAGGCAGCCAATCCCTCCGGCACCCGAACAGCATGGAGGGGATGAGAGACTTACGAAGGCTTGACAATAATGACATTTCCAGTGACCAAAGCAGGCGCAATCTTGGCAGCAGCAAGCATAAGAGGAAAGTTCCAAGGAACAATAGCAGCGACAACACCAAGAGGTGTATACCTAGTGATAATCTTTCGATTCTCACTATCCTCCACGACCTCTTCGGCAAGATCAAAGCTAGCTTGGCCTCTGATCCAAGCGATGGCAGCGTCGGTTTCACCTGTAGCTTGAGGAATCTTCAACCGTTAGCGCTTCTGTTATATGTGAACGAGTAAGGGAATGGGGAGCGACAACTTACAGGCTTGCCCTGCTCAGAAATAAGCAAGTCCGCAAACTCCTTCTTCTGCGCCTCCAGAGCATCTGCCCAGGCATACAACTTCTGTCTTCTCTCGTCCCAAGGAACTCTGGACCAGGACTTGAATGCCTTTCTGGCCGCATCAACAGCGTTGTTCAGATCATCCTGCGTAGCGACAGGAACCTCAGGTTTCTTCTCGAGTGTAGCTGGGTTAATACCCTGGTGAGTTTTCTGAGTAGGTGCGCTTTTGCCATTGATGATCTGGACGTAGTTGTCCTTGAGATTGAGGTGGGATGTGCCGTTTGTAGACATGATGAACGATAGCGGTCAATGGATGAAAGCAAGTGTAACAGAATGAAGAGAATGGCAGGAGATTGTGTCGTCAATTTATACACAGCGGGTATCTGTTTCCCTATCCATCTGCCTACATACTCCCCCGCACTTGGACTCAACATCGTACCCCGGACATGTACAAGGTGTCACAAGAAACATTCGGGAGCTAAATGAATGGATCCGAAGTTAATCGGGCATCGCCTCCCCACACGCTAATGTGTGTGTCGTCCACTTACAGCTCACAATGTGAAACAAGCTCTCAACAAAAGCCGAACGCCTCGGACCGAGAGGCGCGGGTAAAAGAAGCCGTCTCTGGGGTAGGAAATAAGTGGACCAGTACTCATGATGTTATTGCGGAAATTGTTGCGGCTCCGATAAATATCCAACGTCGATCAGTCACTTTCTTCCAAGTAATCCAACAATATCATCTTTTTCACATGCACTCGCAACATCCAATGCACTTCGCCCCTTCGTATCCTCCTTCAACGGATCCAATCCCTTGTCCATCATCATCAAAAATAGCGCTTTGTCGTGTCCATCCAACAAGTACCTGGATACTGGTCTTGCTGCGATTTCATGCAACATCGTCTCCCCAGCTTTGTTCACCGCGAAAACATCAACATCGCTATTCTCTGGAAAAAATGAATTGTAATGTTCCACGTGACAAATCGTCTTTTCTTGTTCCCTTTGCGGGTCCAGCATAGACAGGTATGCATGCAGCGGGGTATCTCCAGCATCGTCAACCGCATTGATTGAGCCACCCAGAGAAATATATTTCTGCCACAGAGAAACACATCCATCGAAGAAGCCTTCTGGAAGCTCATGGGCATGACGCCCAAAAGGCGACGTTTCTCTGTCCTGGAGAAGACACTGCGAAGCAATGTAGTGCAACGCCGTACGACCTTGCGGATCAGGTTCCAACAAGTCTGCACCCTTGTGCAATAGAGCTTCGCAAACAGCTGGACGTAGAGTACCAAGGGCGCAATGTAACGGCGAGTAGCCCTTTCCATCTTTCCGCAATAGCGTAGGCGCCACTTCCACCCGATTGATGAAGTCGAGGAGAACAACGTCCGGGAATCCAGGATTACTCAACAAATGATGCAGCGCAGTCTTTCCATATGGATCAACCAAGGTGGCATTAGCCCCAAGGCTCAGAATTTCTAAAGGTGGCCCTGTCTTGTATATTTTTGGAGCTTGTCTGGACTTCCGTGGGTGATTTGAAAGGCTTCTCTTCCAGTCGCAAGCTGCCATAAGAACAGTACGGCCTTGCAGGTCGTGACGATTGAAATCTATCCTTGATGCACATGGCTCCTGTAACAAGACCTCAAGTGCCCCATGTTCCGAATGTTCGAAGAGAAAGTGTATTAACGTCTCATCTTCATTTAGAGGGAGATAGATGTCAGCGCCGGACTCGATGAGGTAGGCTAGTAGCGGGAGTGTATCTGGCGGCCAGTTGAGGAAACCTTCACGATCCGGTTCGGCGAATGCGGTGCAGAACAGAGGGTACACTTTGCGAGATCTGGTCGGATCCATGTCAACGTCTACGCTTTGGCGTTTCTCGTCGACAACATCTGGACTCAAACCGTGTTGTAGGAGTATCTCAAGCGTTTCGAGGTTTTGATCGCGAATACAAAGGAACAGTGGACTCTTGACGCCGATACTGACATCCGCGCCGCGGCTGAGGAGCTCCTGCGTGATACGCGGGGCTGAGGATGCCTTGTGAAGAGCAGACATGCCTTCCTTGTTGAGAATATTGATGTCAGCACCACGATCCAGAAGGATTCTGACAGCATGCAATCCCCATAGGCCATCTGACTTTGTACTGGGCTGTAATCCCATAGATGCAATATGTAGAGGGGTTTCTCCCTCCCGATCGACAGCGTTAACATCAGCGCCGTGGTCAAGAAGATATTCCAAAGCTTCTAACTGCCAGAAATGGCTCGCTGACGCTAGAACATGCAGAGCTGTTCCACCTTCAGCTCTTTCGAAATTTGGTTGATAATCATCCACTGCTCGACATGCGAAACGAACATTGACGTCCACCTTGAATTCCTCGACTAGCGTTCGCACGGTCAAAAGATTCGATTCTTTTTGGGAACAGGCCACTCCAAGGGCATTCATAACGGGTTTTCCGGCGAAGTCCTGCTCAGACCTGGCCGTCTCGAATCTGTTTCTGACGCCTTCAAGGTTGCTGTAATAGCTGACAAGACTTGGAATTCTTTCGATAACAGCGAGGTGGTCTATGTTTTGAGACAGACTCGACTTCATTAGCCGTGAAAGTAGAGTGTAGACTGGCTCCGATACTGGAGCAGCTTGGAAGGCTTCGTTAATCAGTGTAGATGTCTCATCGATCGAAAGTAACCCCAATGCGGTGCGAGGGTTCTCTAAAAGCAACTGGAAGGAGGCATCATCCTGTCTTAGAGACTCCAGGCGAGGTCTCGGCATCATCAATGCCATCTGTACTCTGATCCTCTGGCGCGTCTTTTCAATAGCCTCAGCCAAATCGCTGGTGTCCAAATACTCAGTAGCCTTTTGGAGGAGCTTTTCCGATCGATAGAATACCTCTACAAAGCCGGTATATCCCGTAGAAAGGGCGATGTCGAGAGCTGTTAATCCTTCGTTATTGCAATGCCCAACATTAACGCCGGCGTTTATGATAGTCTCAATAATTCTTGCAAGACCAGGCGAAAACTGCCTGCGAAGAGCCACCTGGGGAGCCTTATATTTGGAGCCACACCAGTGCCAGGATTTTTCCACATGATGTGAAGAATCATCTGGTCGGAGTTTATCTGGGGATGGAGCTCGCAACCACTCTGATCGCCTGCCCTTGATGTTCCACATACACTGTTCAGATGCAACATCCGCACAAGCGTGAAGGATTGTTGAACGATCGATAGCCTTAAAATGGGGCGAGGCGCCATACTTCAATAGACGATCCACAGTTTCCACCTCCCCAGAGCTACAGGCGTAAAAAAGCGGTGTTCTTCCATCGTTGTCCTGCTGGTCGATGTCGATACCTTGTTTGAGGAGGTAAGCAACGATATTCGATTTACGCGCACGACAAGCCATATGCAGGGCATTCTGCGAGTCTGATGTGCGAACGTTCACATCAACACCTCGGTCTATCAGCTGGACCACTTCAGCTTCTGATCTGGTGCCTGCTATGTGTAGAGGGGAAAAGCCGTCGTTGTCTAGGATTTCCAAGTCGACAACGGAGCCACTGCTAAGCATCTCGATAAAATGATAGCACTCCTTGTCATCTTTACTGGCCTTTCGCGGCTCTTGTTCTTGATACAAGTGTAAAGGAGTAGATCCCTGATTGTTAACTGCATTCACCGGAACTCCCAGATCGACAAGCCAGCGTACGAATTCTGCACGGTCTCTCTTCCCGGAATACCACCTTGCGATGAGGTGAAGGATGTTATCGCCGTTATTGTTGGTCTCGAAAGGACTAATCCCATCGGCAACAAGGTCTTTCAATTCTTCCCATCTCTCCATTGACACAACGCAGTAAAGCAGTAGAGCATTGTTTCCGTCGTTATCCTTCACGTCGATCTTGGCTCCATGATCCCGCAAGATCTCCAGTCGCTCCCAAGATCCCTTTTTGCAACACTGTAGATACAATGTCCTTCCACGTTCATCCTTTGTTTCGATATCAAACCCCGCCGCCAAGAACATCTCGAGGCCTTGTTTGAACTTGTCTGTCCATCTCATCATAAGACTAGATAAAGAGAACCAGCTTTCCTTCTTCATTTTTATGTCTTGACACTGAGAGAAGAGAAGCTTGAATATGCTGGGTCCAAGACTCAGTGCATAGGAAAGGGAAGAGTTGCCCTCGCGGTCCTGGCAAGAAGGATCTGCACCATTTTCGAGTAAATATTCCACAATAGATCGGGTCCTCTCTTCTAATTCGATTCGATAATTACGTCGTCTCCAATTCAGAGTTGAGAGAAGTATCGTTTCGCCTTGGCCGTTCCTATCATTCAGGTCACACCCTTTGTCCACCAGAATCTTGATGACTTCCAAATCTCGGGTGTGGCGAGCAACGCGGTGCAGAACGCTACTCGCGCAATCTTGCCCATTCGCTTCCAGGTCTTCTTTCGGGGTATTATCAGCCACCTTGACATCGGCCCCCGCCTCAATCAGAGCCTTGACTGCAGGGCAGCATTTCCCAGGCGTGTCCCAATAGGTTCGACGAAAGCCCGCCATTTCCAGCAAGGCAGTGTTGCCTTGACTGTTGGGCTGGTCGATGTCAGCTCCGGCCTTCAGCAGCAGTTTCAAGATGGCCTGGCACTCGGAATCATTGGATTCTTCCCATTGATGCGCCAGTTCGTGAATCGGTGCTTTTGCAACCAGAGAGTGTGGCCTGTCGTTGTCCTCTTCCGGATACCACTTTGACAGCTTTCGGGTATCTGCACCTTGATTGATAAGTACTTCGACACATTTGGAGCTTGTTGACATGCACGCCATATACAACGCTGTTGTTTCTCGATACATGGCGTCGGGTGAGACTGGCGAGTTGTTTAACAGCGCTGAAACAGCATCTGGGCGGCCCTTTTCGCACAGTAGACATAACATCTTTTCCAGCTTAGGCTGGTCACAGAACGGCGCCAGAGCTAGGACAGTGTCGACGTGTCCTGTTCGACCAACATACTCAAGAGCACATTCTCCTTTGGTCCTTTTGTAGCCACATCGATAGCATCCCAAATGATCTTCCTTCGTTTTGGCTGTAGCGGGGTCCACACCGGCTTGAAGCAGTAACCTCACTATTTCTGGTCGGGACCTGAGAGTCGCAAGGTGGAGCGGCTTGACACCTCTTCCGTCCTCAGCATCAGGGTCAGCTCCATGTTGGAGAAGAAGGACTACCACCTTGACATGGCCATTCGCAGACGCCCAGTGAAGAGGGGTACGCTCTTGAGCGTCAAGTGCAGATACGGATGCCTTCTGTTGTAACAGTTTTGTGGCAAACTCGGACAACCCTGCAAATGCTGCGAGATGAAGGGGCGTTGGAATTCCGACGTTGGAGCCTTTTTCTTTGGATGTGGCGCCCCATTGGAACACAAGCCATCGTAGGAACGAAATGCTTTGAGGGTTAAGAAAACTGGCTATGGCCTGAAAGAAATCATCATCTGCCACATCGTAGAAGCTTGCGTGGTACGACCAATTTTCCACAGCGTAACCAAGGAATGCATGTTGTAATCGGGCGTCCCTGTAATCAAACGGGTCCTCCTGCACCTCTCCAATTCTGTCGAGCGGATCAACAGTGTGCTTAGGTGGCTCGAATGTGATGGTCGGATCCAAAACAACGGCGCCGGACCTTTCGATTTCCAATAGCATCGTTCCAGACTGCAGGTATTGAAGACAGTTTATGGTCATCTTTCGATGTGCCTGGAGCGAGTCGATTATGGGAAAGCCAAGTTCACCCACCTCGGGAACTCTCCGAGTATCGCCGCGTAGGAACTCTGTGAAAGAGTGGTGAATGACTTGCAGAGTCTCGTCTTCAAGAATCTCAATCAAAGATCCGCAGCTGGCCGCAATCAAGGGTTTGAAGGTTTTCGGCTCTGCGAGATCGGGATATAAACACTCCAAGAGATTTGCAAGCTCATTCAATCGTAACGGTCGGGAAGCATGAGTGACAGCTTCTAGCACCAGAAGCTGCACGTCGGTAGTGATCCCTGCTTCTCGACGCTGCTTGGCCAGTATGCTGGTATAGGTCTGCTCGAGACCGACCGGCAGAGATGCCTCGAGGGCTGCGAGATCGATGGGCTTTTCGGATTGTAGCGACTCCTCGACTTGGTCCATAGTCAACTTCGCATAAAGGAAAAGGCCTTCAGATTTCTTTGCCATCATGTCAATGAGGTCTTGTTTCCGCTGGCGATGATTGTCGGACTGGAGTGAAATATCGAAGCGATGGTTGAGGTAAGCCAGAATGTCGGCATCGACGAGACGTTGCTGAAGACTGACATGCACGATTGAAGAATCGCGTAGGGTGCTCTGCAGATATTGTTTTGGCCGACTGGTCATGAGCAACTTGAGAGATCTGGGCCGATGGGTAGCGAGACTGTTGAGTTTCTCCAAAAATGTCTTGTTATCGCTTGACATCTCATCAAGAGCATCTCCAACGCAGTATAGCTTTGGTACGCATGAGACACCACCAAGAAAGAGCTCGATCAGGTCATTGTCCGATGTCTCTTCCAGACTCGTCCCAAGACGCGGTTGAAGTGCAAACTGCAGCTTTGGGGAATAAGGCAACAGTTGGGCAAGCCAATCTTGGATAAGGGCTCGAGGCGAAAAATTGGCGGCGACAATGTTTCGAAAGAAGAAGAAAAGTACTGGACAATCCTCAGTGACTTTCAGATGCTGAATAAGGCTAGCCGCCATGACGGATTTGCCCGCGCCAGGCACGCCTTTAATCCAGAGACTACCATGATCTGGAGAGTCATGCCATTTTCGATACTCTTCGGTCTTACAGATCCAGAGTCCGGTTCCCGGGGCTTGCGAAAGAAGATGGCGACGATACTCGCCAGAGTCAGCAAGGTAATCGGTTGGCTGGAGCCACTCTCTCAATTGAGCGACGAGTTCGGGGTTCAGCGCAGTGTCTTCATGGTCGACGAAATCGTATTCATCTGCGGTGTTTGCAGATTTGGGCATTTTAACAAATTGATGCAAAACATGAGAGATACAAACTTGATCCAATTTGACTTTCCTTGTATGTTATTCAATTGCTGACTGTCAGACGCGGCAGATCAACTTAGGCAGCAACCGCCCCCACGCCTTCCATTCTCGGTCAAAGCTCTTGGCGTCAGAGCCACCATGAGACAAGTCCTTCCTTCCCTTGACAATGAAGCGATTAGTTAATCAGAATTCGTAAAGTGATAAGTCCTGTATCAGTTTTGGCTCACATTTGACATGAAGTGAATAGAAGCCAAAATTGAGTGTTGGATGGACAAAGTGTCCCCAGTTCAACGGTGTTAACGGTATTTAGTGGAGTCGACTTGAGTTTAGCGTGTCGATTTACGTCGTGCTGACGCTAAACTTGAAAGGAAAGTATTCATTATGAATCATTTCCTATCAACTGCCAATAATACTTTTGGCAGAAGCGAAAAACAGGATATATAAACTGACAAAGAAGACTGGAATCACAGAGGAAACAAAATCATAATCATTCTAGAATCAATAAAAGTCACCATGGGCTTCCAAAAAACCAAATCTGACTACTTCGACCTAACAACCCCATTCACTCCCCTTCCCAAACATGGACACCTCTCTCAAAAGACCCCCGAGTACTCAGCCGTCGAGCCCTTCCTTCGAGAAGCACTTTCAGCACTCAATTCCCAACCCAACTTTCCATCTATGCGTGCAATCGCAGGTGATCCTGATGCTGTGATGCCACCCAATGGACCAGACCGATACAAGGAAATCGTCACCGAATTGATACAAATCCCTACACGTGATGGGGGAATGATCGAGTTGAAGATTTATAAGAGTATCAATGTGAATCGCGATGCGGTCCTGATGTATAGGATGCATGGTGGGAAGTGGTGTCTTGGAAGGCATGAGGTCGATGGAGTGGATAATGTTTATGCGGCGATGAATCCGGATATCGTTGTCGTGAGTGTCGACTATCGATTGTGAGTTTTCCTTGCGGAATATCGGCGAAGAAAGACTAATGGGATCAGAGCGCCTGAGAATCCGTTTCCGACACAGATCAACGATTGTTATGATGGGCTCATCTGGGTACGTTCCATTGAAATTCAAGGGTCATGTAAGCTAACAACATCAAGTGCAAAAAGAACTCTAAAAGGCTAGGAGTTGATCCTGAACGAATCATTATCAGTGGTGGCTCGGCCGGTGGTCAGCTCGCCGCTTCTCTGGCCCTCGAGTGTCTAAAGGACAAAACCACTAGTGTCATCGCACAGGTTCTCCACTTCCTCCCAACTTGCCATCCCAAATTCTTCCCAAGAGACAAGTACGAATACGGCAGCTACATCCAAAACCACGACGACGTTGTCCTGAACACATTGGGCATGGAAGATGCTTGGGATGCGTATACTCCTGACGCTAAACCTGATTATCGGCATTCGCCTCTTCTTGCGGAGTCCTTCAAGGGGTTGCCTCCTACGCGTGAGTCCATACTAAGGAGAATGAGGGATTTGTTACTGATGATATCTAGTAATTCAATGCGCTGGTCTTGACCCTTTACGCGATGACGCGTTGGCTTATGCCGAGGCTTTGAACAATGATGGTGTTGATGTTGAGGTTCACTGTTATGCTGGTGTTCCTCATTGGTTTGCTTCTACTATGACAGAGTCTCCACAGAGCATTCAGTTCTTCGAAAGATATAACAATTTCCTGGCGAAGCAGACCAAAAGATAGTCGGCTTCAGTGTTATTCGGATAGAGTGTATAGAATTGGCAAAATAAAGAATTTGTCTTCGTGTTGTTGTCATGTTGGTGATCTGGTTTTAGAAATACATAGGTATTCCTCGCAGCTACTAACGCTGGAGTCAACTTATTTACCCCCCAGGCTTTAGCAAAGACCGATATTAAGAGGGTCAATAGGAATACAACCACCCGTAACACCCACAGCACCCGCCTGATCCCCATTATGGTTAAAAACATACATCTGAGCACTCAACGTAGCACCAGGTCCACCCCACCTCTTCGTATTCTTAATGACATGTTCAAAGGCCTCCTGACACTGCGTAACGTCCCTAGGACCGGCCTCTTTACAGTCAATGTCGCCGTTTGCCGCAAAGGTGACAGAGCCAGGGTAGAGACTGACGAGTCCGCCGTGGCAGCTGCTAATGTGTTAGTGATAGTGGGAAGGTGGGGGAGATGGATTTACCCGTCTTTAACTAGTTCGTTGCAGTAGTCTTTGACTTTATCGCGCGAAAAGGCTACGGCCAATCCGTTGCAGGTGGCTGCGCAGCTTCCGGTTACGATTGGGTCTTCAGGCCAGCCCCAGTCGGCGGCGACCATTGGGCTGAAAGCCGCGACTGCAGTGGCGATGATTGTGAAGTAGCGCATTTTGGAGATGAGATGTTGATGGGAATACTTTCCAGAATATGGCTTCCTGGCCAGGTATTTATAATCAATTCAAGAGGTAGCCTCTCTGAAATATCCATGCTATGATTGAGATCGAGATCGGAAGGTATTACTTGGGGCTAATTCTCATTGATTCCAATTCTTCAATACGATTGCAGCTTCAGATATCGATCTTCAGACGAGACCTTACTCTTTCTAAATCTCATTTCTACACAAATGATATCATGGGTGGGATGAGTAGTCCGCAAACATATGATAGTTCGAATCCATTGTACGGGACATTGCGGTCTCAGAGAATTATTATTGGTTTAATCGAAGTTACGAGGGTAGTTAGCAAACAGCCCCCAAGTTGTAGTGGATTGAAAATCGGGTCGCGATAGTAAAAGGATTCTAAGCTCCACTACTTTGGACTTTTGTATGTAAGCTGACTGCATATAGAAAAAGTCCCGAATTCTCCTTTGAGCTATGAAGGCCTTTTGCAATTGAATCTTTGATCTGGAGGCCCTCTGATGTATGCATGTCCTACGAATCTTTATTGTATCAACCGATGGCCACTTTTACTTGTAATCTATTACATGTATAATTTGTTTTGCAGTTCCGATTCATTCAGATAACAGCAGGCCCTTCTATGAAGTTGTCAAGAAAACTCATATCCAACCCCTCCAACGTCCATGTATCTCCGACAGGATTATCTGACAACAGTGGGGATATTCCAACATCTCCACTGACACTTATCGTCGAACTCATAACCTCTAAAGTAGGAATTTGTTCAACCGGGTCAATGCCTCGAGGAGCGCCTGTTCCACTGGCTGGTACCTGACCCCAAGGAACCTCCATAACAACCGGCAAAGCTTCTTTCCCCTCCGGATCCCTCCGCAGGATCTTGATAACAGGACAATGCGGAAGATGGATCTCCAAAACGGTCCCATCATCACTCGCCTTGACATGATTACCCAACTCCGCATCTCTCTTGATATCTTCCGAGAAAGAAACATGGTACCTCACCCCAGCCGTAACATTGTCCTCCATAGCCAAAAGATAATGAAGAAGAGTCGTTAACCGTTTTGAAATCTCGTCTTCGAACCTGTGCATGCTGTTTTCTGCTATAGAGAGCACTTGTTCAAGAAGACCTCTATCACTCAAGCGCTGTTGTGTAAGAAAATGATACCCGTGGTCTTCAATCCTTTTATGACGATGGTCGCATAAAATGTGACCAAGTGTCAATGTAGTCGATGCCATAAAGGCGATGAGGTCCGTTCCTCGACAGTATGTTTTCGTTTGAGGTAACGTGCGAATGGAGACAAATCTCGTAAGGATTTCTCGGCTGGTTGTTATGGCAGTGAGTTTGTGGTAGCCACAAGACTCACCACCATCGATCTTTAGAATGTATGGCATATGTAGTTGAAGTAAAAGATGATACTGCATGAGGTGATCGTTAAATCGATGTGTTTCACGAATCCTGTCAGGAAGCTCCGAATGCGACGTAAGACTAGGCATGATCCACCACTGAGCTGGCATCGATGTGCAGGCGTCGCGAAGTATCTTGTCGATGTCTTTTGTGATCTCGGGATCATAAAGCTGGGCCGTCTTGCGGTTTAACAGTTTCGCACAGGCAACCGAACAAAGAATTTGCAATTTTCGATTCGGCGGGTGAGATTCCAGATCTTCCACGAGAGGAAGTGGTTCGTCGGGCGAGCTTTGTGGCAGACCAAGCATCAAGCAAAGGTATCTGTCGAAGTTGAGAATGCGAAACCAGAGATCGCCGACGTCAACGGTAGCTCCTCTGAAGGATGAAGGGGATAACCCTCTATTTAGTCCCATCATTTGGGCCATCGTCATACCTCGACGAGCGGCAAGCCATGATCGGCGCAGGTCACCTGAATAATTGGCGTAAAGCCCTTCAAGCATAATACACTCTATGCCTTCGAGCGATGAAACAAGATCATCGTCACATGTAACCTTGTTATGTGCGACTTTGACCAATCTGGCCATGATGGCCTCGTAGCTAGTGCTCAGCTTGTCAAGATGCTTCTCAGAAGCTATCGGCACGCCTTGGAGGTATGTAGCCAGGACAAGCATCTTTCGTGCTACGAGGACAGGATGTGAGCCTCGTGGTGGTGGGCGAAGTAAGTTTATTGGAGATGGAAAACCTGATGTGCGATCTTTTGGAGGAGAGCAGGTGAGTGCGCGGATGATTTGTGAGGGCTCAATCGGGAGGCTAAGAATGACTGCCATGTCGTCTGGTCCTGGCCAAGCGGCGACCAATTCTGTGTAAAGATCATCGTAAAGGCCTTCGGCGGCACCGGATGGTATTGAGTCTGCTGATGTTGGTGTGATGTTTGTGATATGGTCCTATATTGCGTCAGTATCTACCATGAGGGTTCGTGTCGTCTTGACTCACTGTTGTCATGCCATTGTTATGAGCATCAACAATGGTCTCAGTAAGAAAAGCCGGAGACGAGTCAGATCCTCTTCGGTCCTCATCATTACTCCGCCCTCCCGATCCAAGACTTTCAGGCGAAGCGAGCCTATCACCCGACCGCCTCTCATTACCCTGCGCCTTGAGTAAATGCTGCACCAACGCCTCAACCTCCCCAAGCCGATCAACAAGATGCTTATTACTCCCCAACGGAGGAGGATCCTCATCCGCATCCTGACTCACACAATCCGTTCCTCGTCTCTTACACGAGTCACAAATTCCAAGACTGTCGGAGAATATGCACTTGGCTTTCCGCCGCTTGCACTCCCAGCATGACTGCGTCCCTTTTCGGAGCTTCCGCCGTTTCGGGGCTGGTTCCGGAGCCAATGAAATGTGGTCGCCCATTTTTGATAGTGTAATTTGACGGAAGTTATTGATGGTATGGGTAAGGAGGGAATAAAGGGATCATTGCTGACGGTGGGAGGTCTTCGTCCGCCGATTTCCCGGAGATGATTTGTAATCGCCTTGGATTCTGATTGGCTGAATGAAAGCGGAAGGATCGAAGAATGCGAAAATAATCTGACCGAAGTTTCGCATGCGACTGACTCGTTTATTTTGTCTGCTTGCTTCAAGCATTCTAGACCGAGTCCGTCTTGGCGATGGTATCATCGGCGGACGAGAACGACGCTCCTAAGAAATGGCGGAATAGAGCAAACAACGAGAATCAAGATAATTGCTATAAGAGCCCGCTGGAATAATGTCTGCTCAATTCTCTGTATCAATCTACACAAACATTACCAAGACAACAGATCTCAAATTTCAAAATGGTCAAAATCGCAATTGTTGGAGGAGCAGGAAGTACGTCCACCAACCAACATCCACAACAATCTACTGACACAAATCGCAGACGTCGGAAGAGAAGTCGTAGACGCCCTCCTCTCTAGAAACAAGCACGAAATCATCATTCTCTCCCGAAAGGTAAGCTACCAAAAATCGAACCAAAGTTATCTTGGCTTACACATCCAGGACGCCACCGAGAAGGAAGTTGCCCCAGGAGTCAAATGGTTCAAGACAAACTACGAAAATGTCGATGAACTTGTAAAGGTCTTTGATGGAGTACACACTGTGCTTTCCTTCATATCTGTCCCCGCTGGGGATAAGACAGCGTGGCCCGCTCAAAGAAACTTGATTGATGCAGCTGTCAAAGCTGGTGTCAAAAGATTCGCGCCTAGCGAATGGTCTTCGTAAGTCCCTAGTCCTCAGTATGCCGTTCGTACTAACGGACTCTAGATCCAAGCTTGAAAACCTTCCCTGGTATGACTTCAAAAAGGAAACTCGAGAGTACCTGGCCGAGATCAACAAAGACAAGAAGGTAAGACAGCACCTCCTAGAAGTAGTAGACGAATCGCTAACTGAAGTCTCCAGGTCATCGAGTACACGCTCTTCCAATACGGCTGGTTCACCAACTACATGACCTACCCATACAAGTCATCCAAGCATATTACCATGTTCGAAACGCCCATCAACTTTGGCGCCTGTCGCGCCACACTAGTTGACGATGGCGAAGCGCTCGTAACTCTCACCACCGCCCAAGACGCTGCCAAGATCACCGCTCTAGCAATTGAGTATGAAGGAGAATGGCCTCTTTTGAGCGGTATCAGAGGTTCATACATGACCATGAACGAGCTAGTGGCACTAGGAGAAAAGATCAGAGGTACGTTAGTCCCATTCGCCATACTGAACCCTTCTAATTATTCTAGGTAAACCATTCACTGTTGAGAAGTTGAAGACCAAGGACATTCTCGAGGGAGAACTCAAGACCTCGTGGATCCCAAAGATGGATCATCCATCTATCCCTGTAGAAGTCCGTGAGGAACTCGCTGCATTTTATTGGAAGGGATGTCTTCTGGCATTCGGGGACAGCGCTTTTCACGTTTCCGATGAGTGGAATAAGCTCTTGCCTGATTACAAGTTTACTCAGCCTGAGGAGTTTTTGACTGATGCTTGGGCTCGTATTGAGGCTGGTGAGAAGGAGGTCTTCCAGGATTATTAATTGATCTATGGGGTAGCAGCCTTCATTTTGGAGAAGAGTTAGCGTTAGCAGCCTAATCCTTGAACGTCATCTAAAGTACAAAGTTTACCCACTCTACTTAACTGGATAAAAGAAAGTGAATGAGCATAATCTCATCATGGCCATGACGAGCTGCTTTTTCTGCCGTACCATGAGTGCAATGTTTGTTCGTCATGGCGATGATGAGATTATGCTTATTAACTTTCTTTTGCCCAAGCTACCTAAGTAACATAAGAGTCAGTCTGTTACCCACTTTGCGTCGCGTCATCCGGAACAACAGAATTAAACCAATCAACCAGCACATTCCTTCCAAAAGTGCTTGCCTAATTTCGCCCAATGAATTCCTCTTTCAATCAACCAATCCATCGCATTCGCATCCACGCACGACATGGCGCAGCAGCGCAGCAACAAGGCGGGGCATGATCTCGTCCCGCGCCGATCATCGCAGCATTATCCCCAAATGCAGCAAAGATCAGCACACAGGGCTGACAGCTAATTTGTCCCAAAAGGGTAATGACTGGGCGATGGACAATGCTTCCCCTTAATCAAGCTACACAGCCCGCTGGAACCAACCAATTATGAACGGGTGGATTGAATCATGACGCTAGAACTTCTGGAAGGATTTCAGAAGTGCGAGGTGATCACTCAGCCTTGATGGCATGTCCGAAACCACGTCATTTGGCTCATTGCATGCTTGTGGATTTTGTATATATAGATGAATGATTCCTGCCATTTGAAGTTTGTATCATCATCTTAAACACTCATCTATCACTAGAATACCCACAAGCGATAACTCAAGTCTACCTTTCATAAATCTGAACTTCAAATTATCTTCAAACAACCAACTACTCAAACACACAACTACCACACAACAAACCAACTCTACTTCTCAACTCTTTACAATACACAAAACGTCTGCAACCACAAAACACCGCAACAATGTGTCTCCCATTCGGCAGAAAAAAGAAACAACAAGTCTACGACTACCATCCCCAACCAGCAATGGGCTACGCCGCAAAGCACTACAACTACGGCTACCCAAAGAAGTACAAGAAACACCGCAAGTACGGTCACGTTGGTGAAGGCGTAGGCCACGTAGGAGGTTTCTGGGGCGACGGCGGGTTCGGCGGAGGCGATGGCGGTGGAAGTGGAGGTTGCAGTGGTGGTGATGGAGGGGGTGGTGGTGGATGTAGCTAAAGGGCACACACTGTATTATATGGGCGTTTTGTTTGAACATAGACTTTGGAGATAGGGCAGATTAGAGATACCATTTTGACTTTTATTTTAACCCATCTATCTTGCAGCCCATGAAAACCAGCCCCAAACCCATTCCAATTCTAATACATAATATACACTGATTATCCCCTACTTTCGTCTCCCATTAATAACCTCAAACTCTTTTTCAGAGCTCTTCTCAAGCTCCTTCTTAACCCAGCCCTCAATACTCGAAGCCGCATCATGCGGACTCTCAAGATGTAATTGGAAGAAACCCTGTAGTAACGAAGGCGTAAACGTATCATCCGGAATCTCTTTGGCAAATTGTGCAGCCAATTCTCTAATTTCATTCATGTCGAGATGGGATGTGCAACCCAGATCGGGAGAGAACATGCGGATAAACATCTCTTCTGCTGACTTTCGGCTGATGTTGCCTAGTAGGACTTTCATGTCCACGCGACCTGGTCGGACGAGGGCGTTGTCGAGCTGTTCGGGGTGATTTGTCGTCATTATGATAATTCGTCCCTCAACAGATCCAACTCCATCGAGGACATTCAACAAGCCAGATAATGTGCAGTTTGGCGCAGAACCGTTGTCTTGTCCGTTATCAGAATTAGGACGGCTGGAGCGATCTGTCCACACCGCATCAATATCCTCCAACAAGACAACACACCGAGGTGGAATTTCCTGGAACATCTGCTCAAGATCCGCATCCGTTGCAACACTGGGAATCTTGACTTCATATAAATCCAAACCAAATTCTCCAGCGATAGCAACAGATAGAGACGATTTTCCGGTTCCAGGTGGTCCGTAGAAGAGATAACCGCGTCGATAAGGCATACTCCTACTCTGATACCGTTTCTGAGTCTTGAAATCCAAATAATTTCGAATATCGCCCAGGAGCTCCATCTTAGTCTCGTTGTCAAAGTGAACAGTTTCCAAATGTCGAATCGGCTTGCGAGCTTTCGGTTTCCAAGATAATCCATACCGATCGCGAGCATATATAATAACAAAGAATTGCGTTTGTCGATCCGAGTATTCGCGGCATGATTCGATGAATGCTTTGATAGGTTCCGCAGACCATCCAAAGCAACTCACGGTGATTTCCTCACCACCAATCCCATCATAACTAGGATCCGACAAAGACGAACTAAAATCATTAACCTTTCTCGTAACAAGAAACAAATTCCTTTCCCAAAAAAGCCATCGTGTATTCCAATGCGGCGAATATTGAATCGAATGCTTCGTCTTTTTCAGCGCCGCAGCCCGATCACCATTCTGACCAACATCAGTCCTTCCATGAAACGAGCGGTAATGACGTTCTCTGTTCGCAAGAATCCATTTTACGACACTCCTGTTAAGAGGATCGCCGCCAGGAATAGTGACGGATGCAAGGAAGAAACGACGGATTGTGCCATAGACTTCATGCCATGCGCCATTGAGGAAGCGCCATGCTGTAGGAACCGTGCCAGCTATGGCGATTAAGGAACCGATTTGAGTAATGTCGAGTTCTGACCAGCGAGAGCATATGTCGCGGATGATGGCGATTCCATGGGTCCAGGGGTCGAGAAGAGGGCCAGCTGTTGGACCAATTGGTATTCGGTGTGACATACTCAATTGAGGATGAGCGCACCCATTGAAGGGGCCACACTAAGAGTAGAAAGAATGCAATGTGAGATAATGTGATCACATCTGTTAACGAGCGACGAGAATTAAGAATGTTGTACAATTGGTTAAATGTATGTTATGATGCAATGCAACCCAGATTCAATGAGATTTGTTAAAGTTTTGGCAATATTGGAGATGCCGCGTTTGACCGCCTGCTTTGTTGGAGTTAGCGCCCCTTTTTCATCGCGTATCCTTGCCAATTGCTGCACGTCAATTGAGTTTGCAGCGTGTCATCTTGCTGGAACACGATCAGATTGCGATCTCAATGTAACCTGGAAAAACAAATATCCATTCGGCCATACGGATACCAGAATGATGTGCATTACTATCGCGATGTTTGGTAGCTACATTATGTTGAACCCTAGTGCTGTCAAAAAGAAGCTGTTGCTGCTAGTCACAGCGCTACAGCTTCAGTAAACACCCTAAAATAACCGTGCCTTGCAGCCCCAGTCCCACTGCCATTCAAACCCGACAGCTTGTACAATTCTAACCTCCATCTCAAGTGGCAAGAAGGTACCTGTTCCGCGTATCTATCCCAAGCTCCCGCATCCTCTCAGAAATCTCAATCTTCAGCTTCTGCTCCTTAATATCCTTCAAGGGCATATTCATCATAAAGACAAACGCCCTTCCCTTCGCACCACATACCGGAGCCTCTCGCACCATACAATCAAGATTACATTCCTCCCAAGCAACCTTCTTAGCCCATTTGGCCAATGCATCACCACACAGACACATTGTATCCTCACTGACTGCGAACAAGTTGAAGCCTTTGTCGCTACAGTAGCTACCGCATTTCTCGGTTGACATATCACCCGCCTCGAATGCATCACCGTTCAATACCGGTTTTTGGTCATCGTGGATGAAGCAGCCCATTTCCTTTGAGTTCACGGGTAAGTATTCGAGGTGACTGTATATTTGAACAGCGTTTTTACCACCGCAGCCCGGTCTTTGGTCGCCATTGCAGGTCATGTTGCATTGTGAATCATCGACGCGTTGACTGTTCATGACTAGGCTCGACCCGCAGAGACAGGTATCTCCGTTTTGTAGACCAACGACCGAGTTCCTTCCTGCGTATTCAGATAGACAGTATAGTTGACATCTCACGACTGTCATTCCCCTCCGGTGTCCTTGGAAATCGTGGTACAGGACAGAATCCTTTGCGTACAGTTCTTGGGCGTAACAACCGTATTTATTTTGCGCGAGTTTTGGGTGCTTTGCGGGAATGACTTCGTGTGTTGGGCCGACGCAGTAAGTCTGGCCTACAATGAGGCTTTTTGTACAGTTTGTCGGTGAGACTGATGGGTTGACATAGGCGAAGACAGTAAGAGTGATATTGTTAGGGACCAGGATGCGAGCGCAGTCTTCATCTTTTTGGACAGTGTGCCAACGTCCACAGTCTCGAACAGTTCCTTCTGCAAGTATAGCGTCCGCAGGCGGGTCGACGGTTTTGTCTGCATACTCCGACGGTCCTGTGGGCGATACTTTGTCAGTGATGTTGTGGCTGTATTTACCACCAGGAGGGGCCTTTCGAAAAAGATTGGCGAGAGCCTTTAATCGAGACATCCATTTATCCTTCGGCTCGCTAACCCACTTCCACCCACCACCAGGTCTCTTGTCAAATGTCAAATAAGTGAACACAGCATTAGACTTGTACTTCGTAACAGTCTCCAATTGTTTCGAAAAGTCTCCAGCTTTCGTATCATGGTTAATGTCAGAGACCACAACACCACCAATACATGCTCCAATCTTTCGAACATAGTCAAGTTTAAGTTTCCAGGTGTCTTCATCATCAAAGGTAAGCCACTCTCGACCATCCTTGATGACCTTCACAGCTCCCATTGTGTCGAGCTCGACTTCCTGTCTTTTATCCAAGTACTTTTTCTTGATTTCTGAATTTGATTTGAGGCCGACAGTGTTTGTGCAGTCGGCGCTTGGACCGCCAGAGTCGTATTTGCAGAAGGGTTGCGAGCAGTTTGGATTCGACATGGTGAAGGTACGAGCGTAAAATGCATAACCCATGTTGATTTTCCCAATATCAACGCCACCATCAACAAGCGCGCCACCAAGAACGCGTATACCCGTTTGGACCTCTGATAGGTTGGTGTGGGAATAGAGATAGCTGTCTGTCCATGACTCAGGGCCATTCCAAACACCTACAAGAGTCAGTAATGTTTCAACTATAAGTCTGGGGATCTCACCATGCAAGTCATGTGTCCTGAGATTGATAAAATCAACATGCTTCGCGACCTCTGGCATATTGTAGTGTGTAAGTCTTTGCCTGTCTGAACCTGGAAGGGCAATGCTGAGACCACTTCGGCTAGTCTGCTTGAGAGCATGGTTCAAGTTCCGTAGGAATACAGGCAGATGATCATAGTCCTCGATAGTCTCTACAGACAACGAGTATCTCCAGTCGATATCGACTCCATCGAAATCATATGTCCACAGAAAAGATATCAACGACCTAACAAAGATCTTTTGATTCCTCTCCGACCGAGCAATCTTGTAAAACGCTAAAGTAGTCGAGTCCTCCGCATCAGCAGGTGGACCACCGATTGTGATAAAAATCTTCAGATTAGAATCAATCTTCTTTTTCGCTGCAAGACGTTTGTACGTTTTGGTGTCCTTGCTGAAATGCGGGATGATTTTTAAAGTCCGGGGATCAATGCCAGCGTAGACGAAATTGATGTGAGTGTAGACCCCATCTGGAATATCCTCTGGACTTGGTGCATCGCAGTAAACGCTTTCGCTCCAGTCTTGATAGTATCCCACGACTCTTTTCATGGGCCCAGTATCGGAGCAGGATGGGATCGCATAGGGATCATGCTGGCCTTGTTTGTCCTCGGATGCACTAACGAGGAGTTTCCAGAGGAGTAATAAAGGCAAAATCACAGCTGCCAGTCGATAAAGAGACCACATACTTGAAAAGTGATGTAGAAAAATGAAGGCATGGCGCCTGTTGGTTTTATGGTTGTTTTAGCGCCAAGACTCGGGCCGTAAATGGACCCCTAATTTTGAAAATGGGGTGACATGATGGAGACATTGACTCACGGCCAACATCTCGTTGGTTGTTCGCTAATGATTTTCCTTGGCGTTGGCTCTTATAAACTGGACGCTATGGTAATATTTCACGGTCTCAAGGCTGAAGTTGAACAGCTTAGAGATTGATGCCTAGAGGAAACGGTCAATATCCACTGGCCGGTATGGATCCATTGTTGAAGAGAAGTATCATTACTTTGCTTTAGGAATTTCCTGAGTCAAACAATACACCGGTCTGGCTTCTATCAACCATTCATCTCTGTCTTTTGTTTTCTTTGACCTGGTAGACTGCTTATTGATGAGTCGGGGTTCGTCGAAGTTGCCGAATCGCGAAATGGCTGCAGTAGCGTCGGACAATATTTATAAGCAGATGACATAATTCTGCTGAACAATGAGATCAGTTTCAATCATATATAAGAACTCATGAATCTGACAGAATAAGAATCTGACCTCCATCATCCTTCATCTCAAACAACAAAGCGCTTCAATCATAATAATGGCTTCTAAATCTCTCTACGCTATCATCGCAGGCGTCGGCCCAGGCACAGGTAAGCTTACCTCCACACCACCTGAACCCCGCTATCTTTATCTCACCAGTGACCAACGCAGGTCGATCCGTCGCTTTGCGTTTTGCTCAGAAATATCCCGTTGTTCTCTTTGCTCGCCGTCCAGAGAGTTACGAATCTACTCTCGCAGATGTTGAAAAAGCTGGTGGTAAAGCCATCGGCATTACCGCAGATGTCGCAGACCCGGCTTCCTTGAAGAAGGCATTTGACGATATCAACAAGCAATTCCCAGACTCTCATCTCGCGGCAGCGGTATATAACGTCGGAAGCGGCGGTTTCGCAAAGAAACCCTTCCTTGAGCTTACAGAGAAAGATCTCAATGCTTCCATCGATGGATCAATCCGGTCGTTCTTCCACTTCGCACAAGCTACAATTCCCCGTTTACTTGACGCCGTGCCAAACTCGCACTATCCTCCCACACTGATCCTCACAGGCGCCACAGCTTCGATCAAGGGCAGTGCACAATTTAGTACCTTCGCAGCAGGAAAATGGGGACAGCGCGCGATGCATCAGTCGTTGGCCAGGGAGTTTGGACCGAAGGGTGTTCATGTTGCACATGCTGTTATTGATGGTGTTATTGATATCCCGAGGACGAAGGAGTGGGCGGCGAATGATGGTGTTGAGGATGGAAAAATTAGTCCTGACGCGGTAAGTATCTTGATGATGTTATGAAGAGTTTTTACTGATTTAGTTGGTAGATTGCCGAGGCATATTGGAATTTGCACACGCAGCATCGATCGGCTTTTACGCAGGAGATTGATATTCGACCGTACGTTGAGACATGGTAATGGATTTGATGACGACTTTCCGAGTGATCAGAATGATGGAGGTTTTCTTTCCATGAATGAGCAGGTTTACTGCTGGAAAGACACAGTGGAAGCTCAAGGCGAGACATATATGATTCAATACAATTCTTGACAGAATTAAAAAAAGAAAACTGTAAAAACCACCCCATTATTCATTGTCAATCATCTCAGAACAACCTCCGGCTGCGGATTACTTCCCCTATCCCAAGGAAATCCATTGGACGGAAGTTCCCGAGTCGATTTCTCAGTCTCCATAACAACCACACAAGAATACTCGCTAACATTCATGCTAACGATCCGATAAATGCCTCGAGCGATATGCTTCGTAACTTGCAAGACGACCTGGTGAACATGTTCATCTGTGCCGGTTCGGAGGATGCGGAAGTTGGATTCGCCGTTGAGGTTGACAAAGATGACGTCCACTCTGTAAATGACGACGTTGTCTATGTCTGGGGCGGGTGGTGGCCAGAGAGCTGGGTTGGTGGATGGGTCGACTGTGTAGTGGACTGTAGGACGTTGATTTTCCATGATGCTCAAACAGCTTCAGCGCTGGTTATGCAAGAAGTATGATAGATGCTCGGAACAAGAGTGTTCGGAAAGTGTGGCTACTATATATACCATCCCGTAACTATACGCTTTCTAGAAGGTGATTTCACGAGACCGGTGATTACTATTTCGGGTTTGCTGCTGACACATCTGGAGATAGGATGCCCGCAATGCATACTTAATAGACACCACTTTTGATCACACGGCTACTTGCTGTTGCAAAAGTTCCGCCAACGATGTACAGCATCTACAGTAAAAAGACGTTATCATGCTTCATACGTTGGTCTGATAGGTTGGCGTGGAACTAACAGCCAACATGCATATTGACGTCGGCGTAACCTCTATCAACCCCGCTTCTGTTAACTGCCACCTTTCTCTACCAACCTTCCCAACAAGGAACCCAACACACAATCTGTTTCCACCGCAAAACAGTCTTACTCAGTCCCTCCGATTCCGCAATCATGCCCTTCTATCAGGTTCATCACTCCTGTCCTCTCAGCAGTGACCAGAAACGCCGCCTGGCAAAAAGAATCACTGACCAACATTCTGATTCTTTCAACACCCCGAGGTTCTTCGTCCATGTTCGCTTCTTTCCCGAAAGCAATGAGGACGATGCCTATTTCGTGGCCGGCGAGGCTCATTCAGGTACCTCCAATCGTATCATCGGCCTTGTCCGCACGTCTGAGAACAGGCCTAAGATAAAGTTTGATCGTCTTGCCGAAGCACTCGAAGAGAGCTGGTACAGTGTCCTGGGGCTTGACTCACCAGCGGCGAGCGAGGATTGGACTGTTGAGCATGAGAAGAGGAGACTCATCATGGTCACCTTTACTCCGATGATCGCGCTCAGAGAAGCAGGTATGATTATTCCGGAGGCTGGTCATGATCAAGAATGGCTGGAGGAACAGTCTTTTTTTATTCAGACTGTGGCAAACAAAGGTATTCCGGGCTTTTCTGCTTTGTTGGAAGAAGTCAGACATGGCAATGATGCAACATAAATTTGTGACTATCTCTTATCTGAAAATCAGCCTCGGTCTGGTTTTTCGCCCATCTCGGAGGGATACGAAAACTGTCTCCCGAAAGCTTACTCAAGGAAATTGACCATTAATAAGATGAAGGACCAGTAGCTACGATAATTCAATCGGCAGATCGAAATCAATCTGAGTGTCTCGCGACGGTATCAAGTTGCTCAACGTTTTCTTGAAAAGAACCCATTTGCAGATTTGGTAACAAAAAGTAGCAGACTGATGACGTGCTCAAGCCTCAGGGCTTCTACTCTTCGTCGGTACTTCAATCAAGGTTTACATATAAAGTACCAAAAGAATAAAACAAGCCATTATAAACCAGTTCAATTCGCGACTAGTATGAGTTGTCCTGCCTGTGTCATGGTCAGATGCCATTGCTAAATTCCATACCCTGGAGTCTCTACGCTAGTAGACCCACTGAGTGAGCTGTTGGTCTAGCGGCCGTTGCTAAAAAAGCTTGTCAGAGCTGTTACCGCCACCAATTTCAGAATCAATTCGGATAAGACGGCCATTGATACTACAATCATAACCTTTCTCTCGAGGCACCGCTTTGAATTATTTGGCAATCAAAAGAGAGTAAACCCGATTTTTCTTTTGAACACATTGAGTTTGTGTTTGTCAAAATACCGTCGTGATTCAGCCGCAGTGAGTGCCTGGCATTGGAATTAACCCCTGCACCATCACGTACCCTGTCCACTACGCTTGACAGACTTATCAGGTAGCCACTGGAAAGAAGCTGCCTACGGCGACTGAGAACTTGGTCAACCTATCCAACACCCTGGAGGTTGCAAGCATCGGAGTCTGGAGTTGGCTATTTTTAATGCACTTTATTTAGCTTAGGTGTTCTTGGATGTGGCTTCGGGAGGCTGCGGCTGACTGTTTGAAATCCAGATCCAGCTAGTATCGCAATCTCGCTTCAGAAACTATTGATCGCGTATCAATAGTCTGGTTTGACTTATGGCTAAAAGCCCAAATCGGCATTCTCCAGTCCGAAAGAAGGAAATCACGATATTGCAGTGACAGTCACCATTGCGATACGATGTTGCTAACTAAACGTAGATAGGGATTTGGAAGCGTTGGCGAGATTTGGGATATAAACGAACCATGCATGGCCAGATTCCCATTTCCTTCAGGTCTGCTCACTTCCCTGTCATTCCTCTTGGATCTGGTACCACAACTCCACTGGACCTGTCAACATGAAGCTGCGACACAGCATCCTGGTCCTCTGTGCCTCAACAGCAAATGCCGCTCCGACATCCCCAGCAGATAACAATTCACTGTCTGCTAGAGCGCTAACATGCGCTGAAATGGGCGGTAGCTACACCAGCGCGCCTACCAACACCAAGTTCACTGTCACTTGCAAATCTACACCAAATGCTGCGATTCCGTTATCATTTCTTCGAACCCTTAGCTTTGACGCATGTTTGGATGCATGTGCCAACCTTCCCCTTTGCGTCGCTGCGGTGTATAATTCAGGCTTCAATGACTGCAACTTGTATGCTGCTGCGGCTGGTGGGGTTAGATCTAATCCTGCGTATGACTTTGCTATAAAGGCAGCACCTGAGCCGGAACCACAACCTACGACTACTGTTGAAGCTACTACATCTGAAGCTACAACGTCCGAAGCTGACACAACCACGACTACATCTTCGGAACATACACCCACAGATGTTTCCACGTCAGAGGCTTTAACGGAGTCAACCTCGCAAGCCAGTGTAGACCCAACTGAAGTGACGTCTTTTATCGAGTCTACTACAATTGCCACTGCTTCGGAAATTTTGAGCAGTGCTACCACCAGCACCGAGACCTCAACTGCCGCTGAGACCTCCACTATCCCCGAGGAGTCAACTACTTCGGAGGCCACTACTGTCCCTGAGACAGCAACGACCTCCGACGAGCTAACCATTTCTGGAACAACCACTATCTTAGAGACGGCTTCTCTGGAGACATCAACCCTCGAACCAACGACGCTCGATATTCCATCTAATTCTGAAGCTTCGATTGTCTCCGAGACATCAGCGCTCGAGACATCGACTATGATCGCTGAGACCATAACAACTGATTCGGGCTCCAGCAGTACTAGTGAAGTCTCTACAGAAACAGACGACTGCGATGACTCGTCCACCACTGAGCCTACTTCACCCACATCAACTCTTCAGCCATCAGAGCCTGCGACTTCCTGGACTACCTCAGCTATTGTGACCCAGGGTACCTCAACAGCATCCGATTCAACCTCTGTTGCAATCCAGTCAGACTCTGCCGTTTCTTCTCCTTGCACTACAGAAACCCAGGCTGCTACTGAAACATCCGAGTTGAGCCACAGCCAATCCACCTCTGCACTGGCCGGGGCTTCTTCTTCTGCTGGGTCTAAGACGGTATCAGACTATGGCCTCCCTGTCACAGCGACATCTCAATATGCTCTGCCGACCTCGAAGATTATCACCGTCACTGAAGGAGGATATGCCATTACCAAGACAGTTCCCTGTGATACCCCAAGTGGAACCAACGGGTACCCAGTCGGCCAGGGTTCTTCTGGTGGCACCAACGATTACCAGACACGTATTGGCCACGGTGGCGATGTTGAGGTTCAGCTAACGATAGGATCTCACAACTACTTGCCACCAAACCATGAGGGCGGCGGCGCATATACTAGTATGGACAACCATCAAACACGCACCGGGCATAATGGTTATGCCGATGCTCAGCCAACAGCGGGTTCACACACAAACGTACATTCGCAATATGTGAACGATCTTCCAACTGGTACCGGCCATAATGTCCATGTTGAAGCTCAGCCAACACATGGTGCCTCACTGCCTGATTATAAGGATGGCCATTCATATGTCCCCGTTCCATCTCAAGGACAGCACAACAAGCCCCAGCCAGGCCATGAGGATGATCAAACCCACCACGAAGATGGCCAGCCAGATCATGAGAATGCTCAACCTTCTGTTTCCATTCACGGCTCGCCACAGGGTAACAACCATGGCGAGCCTTACCCAACGCAAGGTCACGTCGCTCAGCCGATTACCGTATCACCCAAGTCCGGTCAGGCTTTGCCTGTTACCCAGGGTCATGAAGCCGCTTCAACGACCCTTGCTACCAAGGCAGTACTCACCAATGAAGCAGAGGCACCCCAGTCGACGGATGGTGGTGATTCATCGAAGGCTGGGGAGGCGCCAGTGGATGTTTCAGGAGCCAACAGATACCAGGTTAAGGGTTGGACTTGGATGGCTATGGTCATGGGTTTGGCGTTTGTTTGATCGGCGCGCCGCATTTGAATTCCGAGTACATAATACATTTCATGTCTAATAATTGGTAATAGAATAATAGAAGTCTATTCAACCTCGCGAACGATGGAATCGTCCCTTCTCACCCATTTTGAAGATGTGGGTTTATTAATGAGTGCGCATGGACTGGGAGGATTTGCTTGGTGAAAATGATGTCTGAGTTAAGGCTAATTTTGGTGTACGTTGCAGGGCAGGTAGCGACAGCCCCTTTCCATTCTGGCCAGAATCCTGGATGTTAGCAAGATCACGTGACGAGACAACGCTGCCTGTAATTTCAAATTCCCCTCTCCCTTGCTTTGTCATTCATCATCACCAGAATCGACAGTGAAAATGACAGGACGAAAGAGTGCACGACTTAAATCCCAAGCTACTGAGCCCGTCGCTTCCCCGGCGGAAGAGCCCAAGAAAGCCTTGAAACGGAAGGCTCCGGATTCAGCCAATGATGATAAGCCCTTACAAAAGGCGACAAAAGCCAGGTCTTCAGCTACGTCAACGGTCAAGCGAGATGTTCAAGGCTCAAACTTCAAGGCTGGAGGTGCATCTGGACAGCCTAGCCAATCATCTGTTCAGATCAATCCTTCCATTGGTCGACTCTCATGCTTACCCCCAGAAGTCATGAACATGATAGTCAAAAAGGCAAGCCTTTAGGAATTCGAAAGCTGAAACTCAACTAATAGAGATACAGATCGATGACAAGGCACGTCTGAAAAGTCTTAGCTTGACCAGCAAGGCGCTCTATTCCCTCGCCATGCCCCAACTATTCAAAAGCATCGAGAGATCCTGCGCCCTACATGTTCACATTGCAAAGCTTATAAAGACTACCGAACCGTTCCTCAGCATTGAACAAAGGAAGCAGTTGAAGACAGAAGGAATCTACAAAGGACAGCAAGAAACCTTCCCCGATGATGTGGACCCCAAGAAGAAGCCTGGAATCGCAAACTACGTTTGCCGAGCTTTGGTTGAAACTGGTGATCCAGGGAAGAGGCATCGGTACATCGTTCATCGATATGTCGAAGAGCTATTGAAGAATCTCGATAACTTGGAGCTTTGGGGTGGTACGATGCTTACTGAGTACGTTCACGGCTACTGTGTAGCTGCGAAAGCCGCTGACCATACAACAGATCTATGGCAAAATCACTATCGACGAAAAAGAACCTCAAAGCACTTTGGCTCAATACCAATGTTCCCATCACCAGTGATTTTCATAATGCAGATGCACTGGGTGCATTGAAGGATCTGGAACATCTGGGCTTCTATAAGGATGCTTTTTGGGGGCGACGTGGATGGAGTAAAACTAGTCCCGAAATACTGATCTGGAATTCACGTTCGACGTTGCGAAGTCTAGCGCTCAACGACAGTACCTTCCATTATATGCATTTTCAATGGGAAGAGGCAGGTCAGGAATCTCCGAGACAAGGCTACTTGTCAGCCCTAAAAACATTCTCTCTCACCGAAGGAGAATTTGACGATGAGCAAACGGACGCTATTCTCCAGGCTATTGACTTTGTCAAGCTGCAAGAACTCAGTTTGGGTCGGAGAAATACTCGGGTGGGATTGCTTTACCGGCGCCTTACTGATATCTTCTCGACTACAAGAGGAGATATCAAACTCCGAAGCCTTCACATGGACTTGCAGGAGGACGCCGACGAAGCGATAGAGTTCCTCTCCACTTTCGACACTTTGACGCGTCTCAACATCTGTGACAGCGGTTCTTGGCCTGGAGATACTCGAGAATCCGGTCTGCAAGACTCTCTTTTCCGGGGTCTTTACATGCACAAGAATCTGACCGTTTTGAAACTCACGGACGAGACATTCACTATGCGGGATAGAATGCCAGGGTTAGACGCAGAAACGGTGGCTCAGTTCATCCTCAATTTCCCTAACTTGAGACATCTCCATTTTAACCTGCACGAACCACAACTAGTAAGGCTTTCCCTCTTCTATAATACAATGCGATATTGACCTTTGATAGGAAGCAGTTTCCGAAGCTCTTTCCCACGCCAAGAACTTGGAGAAGGTCTGTGCAAAGACGCATAGACGGGAAAGAGGGTTTCAAGAAAAACAGAATATTGCATTCAGATTCCTCCACAGTCTGGTCCTATCAGTCTTGCAACGTGCGTCTGATGAAGCAAGTTTTATTTGGGAATATCATAGTAACATCAAACATGTGGTCTGCGACAAATTCAAGTTCGAGGTTGGTTCGAAATTCGAAAATGTCAAGGGGGCTAGAAGGGCTCAAAAGATTGAGAATCCATGGAATAAGAAGCATCAGGTCCTTTTTCGACCTGTGCCTATGGAGCAGACAGTGATAAGAGGAGGCATCGCTGATATGCGCAAATGGGCAGATAAGGTGGCTAGGGACCTTGATTGAGATGCAACAAACCCGGACTTTGGTGTCTCTCAGGTAAAATGGGTTATTAATACACGGAATCTGTGACCATTTCAAGAGTTGGAAGATTGGTACTATGGAACAAAAGACGGATGAATCCTCGTATGCGAGAGATTCCTACGATTTTGAGAATGGTGATCTGAATTATCTATCTTTGGGTGTATATATTTGAGTACTTCCAGTTTCTGTTCTATGACTCCTCATCTTTAACTCCATCGATGTGTGCCGTATGGCGGAAAGAAGGGCCTGGGTAGTGTCTTGAAGCAGACACTGACCACCAAAGACTTATCAGCAAGCACAAACCAACAAGAATTACTGAATTGTAATTCATGGTCGTGACATCGAACGGTAACCCCACAGCTGTACCCACATTAGTCTTGTACTGTACACGATCATTATGTACTTACGAAAGCAGAAGAAAACGTCGAAGAGGATGATCAGCATAATTGTGAATCCATTGATCAAGGAACCCCATTTTCCAAGATTGAAAGGTCCCGGAGAGAATCGAGTACGGCCGCTAAGAAGATTTGAAATAATGGGAATAGCATAGGACACTGTAGTGATGATGATGAAAGATCCTGTCAGGTTACTGAATCCGACGGGACTTCCTAGCGGAATGGCGCCGATACCTGAGGCAATGACTGCCACGAAGAGAGTCGACTCCACAGGCGTTCCAAGTTTGCTGTTGACTCTGCTGAAGTACTTTGAGAACGGAACTGCTTGATCGCGAGCCAGTGTCCAGTAAGTACGACAATTCGTCAGAACAGTTCCGATGACACAGCAAAGAGATGAAATCAGGATTATGAAGAGTAAAGCAAATGTTGCGGCTGCACTTCCGGTTGCTTGGTGATATATCCCAGCGAGTGGGAACGTGTTGGAGTTTCCCTGAAGTACTGAGAGGTCGGATATGGCGTATCCGAGGACAATCGCGAAAGCCAAGGCATATACACCACCGATACCGATGTAAAGAAAGATAGCTCTCGGGAGGTCCTTCTTTGGTTCAGCAGCCTCTTCAGCCATATGCGTGATAGCGTCCAGCGTGCCAATAGTGAAAGCACCGTTGAGGATTCCAACCATGAACGCAACTCCATCATCCCAGCCCGTAAGGTTATTCTCACTGAAAGAGTTCCAAACAAACTCACTCGAAGCATGTTTCTCGGGCATGGCTGCAACTATGATGATAGTCACAAGACCACCAACCACGACGAGGAATAATCCGAGTTTCTGAGTGTACGGTACCAGCCGGTTGGAGAAGATGACGATGAAAGCACTTAACCATATTACAATCAGATACGCCACATAAACATGCCACGCTTCGGGAGAAAAGGTTGGTGTCAGCGTTGCGTAGCATTGAACTCCTGCGTTGGCTGCGACTTGGACTAACGATGCGAGTCCGAACATCCAGCCGTAGAAATTGATCCATCCTGCGTAAAAGCCGGTGACTCGACCCCATTTGGGTCCAGCTGCTATGGTGGCCCAGTGATAGACACCCCCAGAGCTTGGGCAGGATGATGAAAGCTGTAGAGGTTAGTATGGCTCAGAAAGGCAGGTTCATGACACTTACCTCGGCCAAGCTCAGGCCAATGAAGGTATAGTAAAACACGGCCACTATTAGTCCGTATATAACTCCGGAAATACCTCCGCTCAGGATAGACACAGAGATCGAGGAGCCTAGAACAACCCATGCATTGTTGACAGTAACGGCGATACCAGTGAGTCCTAAGAGGCCATATTGTCGAGTAAGCTGGTCAGTATGACCAGATGCATTGAGAACAGAGCCTTGTTCGGTGGAATAACCCTCGGTTACGTCCCCTTTCTCGAGAACGCCAGTGTTGATCTTGTCGCTGTCCATTTATACGTCTGCAATATGGTGGGCTGACTTCTGGCAGGAATACTTGGATGGCACCATATCGGCATCAATGATTTTGCCATGGCTTTATATGTCTCAAAATCTTTGAAGTGAGCCTGATAAGTGATATAGGAATGTGCGTTTGAGGCGTTCAAGTGTGACCTCCATTCTGGCTAGACCCATGTTCGTCGCTCGGACGCCGATTGGAGATATCGCATCTCTTATCAGTGCGTGAACTTGTTACGATGCGGTTACAATTCCTATCCAGGATGGTCTCTTATCTATCTGGGGTACAAGGTTCCTGCGTTATCTCAGGAGGCAATGGTTACATCGTCTCCTGGATGTTACGAGCATACTACGTATGTAGTCAATGCGAGACGCAGCCCAGAGTCGTTAGCTTTCTTGACATCGAAGCTTCAGTGAGAACGGGATTATTGAGCGGCTTCGTTATAGTGTAAGAAGTCGTCAGGGTATCGGAAGAATTAGCTGTCAAGAGCATAAGAGACGGAACAATTTAGTTACTTTATGGTAGCTTGGCTCGTACTTAGGCTACTTTATTTTAATAGCCTAATCCGTAGAGAATAATTGTTCTGTTACGCACTCGGAGGGCTCGTAGTGTCTAGTCCATTCTGAGCTTTATAGCTGAGCATACACAGATCCTGCATTATGACTTACAAGGCGCTCTCCAAACCACCAGCCTTCATCCTGTCAGCCGCCCGCTGGACCTCCTTCTTCCAGTTACACATGCCAACAATAATCCACTCCAAGACACCCACAAGAAACAAAGCCACACATTGTCCAACCCAAAGTCCCGATAGTCCCCAGCCATGAAAAGCAAGCCAAATACCAGCTGGAAGTGCACCTCCGTAGTAACTCACGCAATTGACCAGCGCCCCAACCCATTGCCTTCCCATACCGCGTAGAGCTCCTCCACAGCTTCCGTTGAGACCGTCCGCAATTTGGAAGAGTGCTACGTAGGGCATGACATGCGCGACGAGGTCTACAACCTCTTCGTCGTCGTTAAAGAGCTTAGCGATAACGTTCTTGGTAGATAGGAGGATTGTGAGGATGATTGTTCCGAAAAGGATAGACAGAAGAGCTGCTGAGTGTGCGCAGCGTCGAGCTTGCAGTGGGTCACCAAGACCCAAAAGGTTACCCAACCGTGATGATGCTGCTACTCCAAGTCCGAAGGGAATGGTGTTGATGATTTGATCCAAAGTCATTACGACAGACTGAGCAGCGAGTGGGATGGTACCGAGACGTCCAGCAGCGAGAGCAACAATCTCAAACGCCCACCACTCGGTCCCGACGTGGATGACACCCAGGAATGCCAGCTTCGCGAAAGGTCCGAGATGTCGAAGTGCTTGTCTGGGGTTGAGGCCGCCCCAGCACTCTGAGCCTTTGATGAACGTTGCGTATCCAACAAGTATGAGGAATGACAGCCAATATGAGATGCCAGTTGCAATTGGTGCTCCATCAAGACCGAAGCCAAGAGGGTAGATGAACAACCAGTTCAGTGACGCATTTAGAGGCGATGTTACAAGAAGAGCGTAGGTTCCAGGTCGGTATATCTCTTGTGCCTGAAGAAACTTCTTTATCGCCTCAAACCAGACGTATCCAAGACCACCGGGAATCAAGAACATCAAGAATCTCGGACTTTGGACACAGATGAAGTCTTCCTGTCCAAGACCGCGAAAGATGTATCCAGAAAGACACCATATAACAGCAACCACAGCATAGAAGGCTGTCAAGACAACCATGCCTCGTTGCAGCAAGATACCCAGATCGTGTTTATTCTTCGAGCTCGTAAAGGTACTCGAACCGAGTGTATCGATAGCAGTCGTTCCACCGAGAGCGATGAGCCAGGCTGTTGCCATGGCAAACATGTAGGAGAATGCAGCTGTCGCGAGTGCTTCGGGGGAGATGCGACCGACTATGAGGATGGAGACTGTTTGAAGGCTGTTTTGGAGCATGTATGCCAGTATTACTGGAACAGAGGCTTTCACCAGCAGGATTGTTTCGGAGAGCCATGGCGAACTGGTTGGGTTCTTTCGTTCAGTGGAAGGGTTTCGGATCAGAGGAGTTTCTTCGTCTGGGAAAGACTCCAAGACAGAGGGCGATATTGAAGATCGAGGGTGTTGGGAAGCCATTTTGCTGGTCTGAATATTGACAAGTTTGTCAGATTGCGATTGATGAACCTTTGACCAAGCACGACGAGGTTTTGAAGAACCAAGACATCAACTAATTATCCTGAGACACTCGCTCACTTACTCATTTCATTTCTCATAGCCACTGAATAAACCATCGCTCACCCCACAGACGGGCTAGACCCTCAAGTCGCCATTCCAAAATCCCCTCCATTTAGCCCTTGATAAGCTTGCATCACAGCCTGCAGCATCATCACTACTGCATCCCGAAGGCGCATTCAATTAGTATGAGGCATTTCGTCCAACCTTTCATTTACGCCTCATTACACACGGCATAAACTCAAAGCCATCATCGTGTAACGTCCTTATCTTTGGGAAGTATATCGCGATTACTCAATGCGGCAACTTAGCCACGATAAGAACCTGGAGTTGCGGGGTGCCGATCTGTCTAGGGTCTCATCGCAGATTTTACCCCGGACTAGCCTAATCTGGTGATTTACGCGCTTCATTGACGGGCGTTGGGAAAGGTGATGTCGTTGAGCGTTGGTAGTACTCAATAATATCAATTGCGATGGTGTGAGTAGTTCGGAAAAGCAGGAATCTACCAATTCGTTGTCATCGCGATGGTTACGATACAGGTCACGGCATTAGGTAGGATCATGATTGTGTTCTTGGGGTTTATAGATTAGCATAAATATTGGCTGTTTTTCAATCAATATCTACTTCCCCAGACTCGATCTCCATCATTCTGATCGGTAAACAACTTCAACATGCTTTTCACATCACTTTGTCTACTCAGCGCCGCCTCCCTGGCTTTTGCTCATGGCAATCATGCCCAGAAGCAAATGGAAGGCCCTCATCAATCACTCTGGTTCAACAAACTCCCTGGTGATGGCGGCACTCAAGTAAGTAATCACCCATAAAGCCAGTCTGAATGGTGATACTAACAACTCAGGCCGACTCTGTCTTCTCAGGAATCAGTACTTTCGGACGTCTCCCATACCAGCCCTGCCTAGGCCACAACAGTATCCAATATGACATCGCCTTCATCGGTGCACCATTTGATACAGGTACTTCGTACAGACCTGGTGCTCGGTTTGGTCCTTCTGGTATTCGACAGGGTTCTCGACGACTTAACCTTTAGTACGTCACTATTGCCCAGTCTCTGGTTTCTTGACTGACGACTTGTAGTGGAGGTTATAACGTTCCGTTAGCTACCAACCCATTCAACAGTTGGGCTACGGTCCTGGACTGCGGCGATATCCCTGTGACTTCGTGAGTCTACCTGCATGTCTTAACGCTTGGCTTTACTGACATACTGGTAGCTATGACAACAAATTCGCGCTTCAACAGATTGAAGAAGGGCATTACAGTCTCCTCTCACGACCTCCCATGACAGAGGCGGACAGGGTTGGTCCAGCAAATAATGGAAAGACTCTGCCTCGAATCATCACTCTTGGCGGTGATCATACTATTACCCTACCTCTTCTCCGTTCTATCAACAGAGCGTACGGACCTGTCACCGTCATTCACTTTGACAGTCACCTGGACACCTGTATGTTCTAACATCGAATCGCAAGGCCTCACTAACCTCATCATACAGGGCGACCAAAGGTCTTCGGCGGTTCCCCCTCCGAAGCCGCAAGCATCAACCACGGCACATATTTCTACCACGCCGCAATGGAAGGTCTCCTCGTCAACGACACCAACATCCACGCCGGCATTCGCACTACTCTCAGCGGTCCCAGTGACTACGATAACGATGGATACTGCGGCTTCGAGATCGTCGAAGCTCGAGAAATCGATACCATCGGAACAACCGGTATCATCGACAAGATTCTCAAGCGCGTTGGTCCTGATCGTCCCGTCTACTTGTCAATCGATATCGATACTCTTGATCCGGCTTTTGCGCCGGCTACTGGTACTCCTGAGACTGGTGGCTGGTCGACTAGAGAGTTGAGAACGATTATCCGAGGATTGGAGAGCTTGAATTTAATCGCTGCTGATATTGTTGAAGTTGCTGTAAGTTTTGAAGTGTTCTTTATCTGAGGACGATTGAACTAACCCGTGAATATAGCCTGCCTATGATACTAATGCGGAACATACCACGATGGCAGCCGCTGATGTTCTGTATGAAGTCATGTCTATTATGGTTAAGAAGGGACCACTCAGCCGCATGATGGACGGGAAGAAAGAAGAGGAGCTGTGAAAGCATTATTGAGGGTGGATATGAGTTTCTGATTAGGGATCATATACACCTAGAACAAGACAATGTTATATGACAGCTTTTCTATCAGAGAAGCCAGGATTAGCCAAGTATCAAACTTATTCATGAGTACTTACCAAGTAAATATCCAGCACAGAGATCTCCCTCATAGTCCTGAAAGTCCTCTCTCAACTTCCAGATATCCTTTAACGCCTGCTCGATAACCTTGACGTGTAATGAACCTATGCATATTTCAAGCTTGTGAATTTTATCCACAATGAAGCTTTTCTGATCTTCCTTGTACGCCTCGCAACCAACGGTGAACAAAGGCATAGCCATTGCGACCCACGTATGACACGGCTCACCCTGAGCCATGTTACTGATCATACCATTGATAGTTTCGATAGCTGCTCTGATCGGCTCAGATGAGGAGGATAGGCCGAATAGTTGTCGGTATAGTTGGATTAGTGTTGCTTGCTGAAAGACTTTGTTGCAGAGTGCAAAGTCACGGCCTGATTGGGATGAAAGTGAAGATATTGATACGACTGGTGGGTGTTTCACATCTCGGCTGATAATGGTGTTGAGTCTACCGAGAAGAGAATCTGCGTCTGCTTTCCCTTGGTTGATTCCCGGTCCAGTCGAATTGATTTGTTGTAATATGTCAAGGAGTTCTTCGCTGTAGCCCAGAAACCCATCGATTTGTGAGTTTGCAGTATGTGGGGTCGAGATACCGACAGTGGTCTGTCCTCCTGGCGACGAAGCTATCAGCCCTAGTGAAGGCACATGAGGTAACGTTTCCAAAGCTCGATACAGCATATAAAGATGCCTCATGGCTGATCTCAACGCCACATCACCACTCTCAAACCTCTCCTGCCCTCTCAGCAGTGCCTTGATACCCCTCAAATGAATCGGCCACCTTGTCATCCCCTGTTGTCCAGAAAACACATCCGCAAGACACCAAATAAGACAAGTAGCAATTAAAATCTCACTCTTCTGTCCTTTTTCCAATGCCGATCGTAGAAGAGGTAAGCCAGAGGATTGTAAATGCTCCGTGACTCGTAGGATATTTGTTCCTTCTACCTCTCCAACGCCCCTTGATGCTAGGCTTGAAGCTGACAAAGCGAGACTCGCTGAGAGAAGATGTGGGGATTGGAGCATCGTTGGCATTAGCCCTCGACAGAAATCTTGGTGAATTGTTGGATGGCTTGATAGTGAGGCTAGAACACCTTCTGCAAAATGGTGTAGTAGCTTTTTGTATTTTCTTGGTAGAGATAAACCGTTAGGAAGTGACTCGGGGATCGTCAACTTGTTTGTTTTGGTTATCTCGGTAGAGCTATTTCTGGTGGATACGGAGGGCACTGCAATAATCTTGCATGAGTGATATGGCAGAACTTAGAGCATTTGTACGTACCGGACCGTGACGCTCGAGCCTTCTGGCTCCAAACGAGCTGCAGCTCATACCGACATGTCCTGTTGAAAGAAACACATCGTCCGCAACTCGGCTTGACTTCATCACACTTTCTTCTCCGTTTTCTACACTCTCCACATCCTTGTCGAGATCGTTTGCCAGCCATATAATTCAGTGTGAGGAGTAGATATCGATGTCAAACGGCATGAACGACTGGGGAAGACAGGGTATAAATCATGGGGGATGTACGTTGAGCGATAAGAGGCTGGAAGCTGATTGGACAATTGGAGGTTGGGTTGATGCGGGTTTATCTTGGCTCTGCACTAATCCTTGACATTGGAGATGGTATGTTGTCTTCAAGACCTTCACCAAAATTTGGGGAAAGAATCAGTATCACTTAGCTAATTAGAATATGTGGCGAATGATGTGTGAGAAGAGGATATTGAATGTATCTATTTCTAGATTAGCCGATACTGTCATGACGAACGATTCCTAAAAAACAAGGGCCCCTGTTACTGAAGGCAACAGTGACTTCGGGCTGTACTCCGTTGCGACAGAGCCTTATGTTCCTCCATCCACTCAAGATATTCTTCAGTCGAATAAGGTATTATCTTGACGTCGGCGACATGTTCTCGCAGAAGCTCCTCCCCTTCGCAATCTCCGTCAAACACGTATTGAATCTCCTTCTCATCATGTCCATGAAGCTTCAACACATGTTCCTCCGTGATCTCTTCCCAAGAATTAAGATCTTCGAACGCTTTCTCAGGTCTACTTGCCACGTTTCCAACTTTCAGCACAGCTCTGTGGAGCCGGGAAACATCCTCCCTGAGCTTCTGATCGTCGTCCCACGTTCGGCAGTACCAAATCAGCTTTTTCCAGTCATCGCTAGGGAAATAGACCTGGACAGACATATCTGGTTTGATCGTGTCTGGGATGCATAGTCTGACGATGACTATGTCTTGACCTAGGTCGTTCGATCGCCTTCTCAGATAGGAAGCTCGGAGCTGCGCTGTCTGAAGGGAGGTGTCGAGATGGATCATGGCCTTGGATTGACTGAATTCAGACTCTGAGTATGTCTTAAGGCAGCTCATATGTTTCAATCGTCCTTCAGAGTCTAAAAGACGGGAACAGTTGTTCCTATGTCGGTCCAGCGCCATGGCTTTATACAGAACGGTCACTCCAGGTGTCTGTTCAGGAGCGACGTTGCTGCCAGGAACGACAGTGTCGCTGGAAGATTTGTGTTCAGTATCTGGAAAGGTTTCATTTCTCCCAGACTCTGACTTGGTATCCGTGTCATAAAGAGTCTCGTAACGCATGTCGATCGTATCGAGAATCCACTGCTCACAGGTCCGCGTCAACCGAAGTTGTTTGAATCTCGGATCCATGATAGCGTCCTGTAACTCAGTTGCAATTCCGTGTTTCTGCATCCATCCGATCCAGGCCGCATCATCGTCGCCCCAAACGTCCTTGGAGTATTCAACTCGGCCTTTGACGAGGGCCAAGAATGGGACATCGCGTGATGCACATTCAAATTCGGCGCCCCCTTCCTCTGCCCACTCTGTCCAGCGTTGCCATAAGTGGGCAGCTGTCGGTTTGTCGAAACCAAGTTGCTCAATAATTTCTTCTGACTGGGGATCGTCGAATATCCACGACTTGTCGTAATCGTCTTGTTCGATAATTTCTGGCTCAGCGTCTTCGAGTTTCCAGATCTTCATTTTGTAGACAGGTTATGCTGACGTCTGTCGAGTGTCGGGGTGTGTTAAACGAGGGTCTCGAATGCTCAAAGGACAAAGAGAACTTCACAGAACGAAGGAGGTTTTTGCATCTGAAGAAAGAGAGTTTGTATCATTGAGTCGAATGAACTTTCTTTCATTCCATCTCACCGAGTGACTCACCGGCGTCCACAAACTCTAATCACCTTTCAAGGAATTGTATAAGGCAAACAGCACAGGCCGTCGTGAACACTAGACTACTCTTCTAACCATGCTCTTACTCAGCCAACCTTCTTCTGCCTCACGTACAAGGCAACCGACCTTCGACATGTTCTACATTCCTCCCTCACATGTTTTCAACCCCGACGACGCCGCTAATCTTGAATCATTGGGTCTCCTTACTCCTGTCGATGAAAAGGGCTTCAGGAAGCTACATAGACGACGCATCTCTGATTGTTGTGCCAGAGACTACTTCGAGTTCCCACTCGACGCTCGCCCAGACACAAACCCTGAGGCTTTCATCTCATACCCAGACCAAATCATTTCCAAAGCTACAATAGTCTTCTGTGCCTTTACAGAAGAAAAGGCTGGAGAATTATGGTACCAATGGAAGAATTGGCCCGTCATCGACTGGGCACATAAAATGGAGCAAACGTTCATGGAATACATTCTCGAATCTGTCCAGTATCCCAAATGTATCTGGTATCTGGATGATGATAATGTCTGGACAGAGACCATGAACGGCTGGGGCATATCTGCAGACTTCCAAGAAGCCATCATGGATCCGGCAGTCAGATGGCAACGTGATAGCTATCTCTGCAATGAGATAATAAGAGAAAAAGTCACAAACGCCTTCGATGATCTTGCGGGTGTTCGAAGTACATCCCATGATCGTGCAGCAGGGAAACCACTTTCATTACGGCCGTATGTTTGGGTTGAAGATGAGAAAATATCGTTGACAGAATGGATGGAACGCCATGACGAGCCTGTTCATCTACCCTATCACGACTCCGATGCTTGCTCGTCATGGCGATGATGAGATTATGTTTACGCCGCTTCAATTACGCGATGTCAATTGCGGGGTCAAAAAAAAGATAACAATCAAGAATCGGCTCATCTGTTGCCGTTGGTCTAACAAAGGTTCCTTTCATAAACGTCGATCCTTGTACTAAAATGCGACTTTACCTTGGGAACTTCTGTATCGCAGTGTGACCCATGATGCTAGTCAACCTTGTTCGGGAAGGTGCCCGGATACGCGAGCTTTCCCTGGGGCTACCTATCCAGGTATTTACAGTGGCTACCGTTAGTATATAGTGGACAACGCCCCGCCACTTTTAAGACAAAACAACAACATCATTCATCACCATTATTCTTATCGAAAATGGCGCCTGGGTGGTTTGTCAATTGCGCCGCTTTCCTCCTAACTTTCACCGCCGGAGGAAACGCGTTCGCCCTCTCCCCTCGCGCCAAAGATGATGGTCCCAAGGCCGTAAACATCAGCGTCCCAGTCGATCACTTCCACAACGACACCCTCTACGAACCTCACTCAGACAAGAAATTCCCTCTGAGGTATTGGTTCGACGCGCAGTACTATCGCAAGGGCGGTCCGGTCATCATTCTCGCATCTGGAGAAACATCGGGCGAAGACCGCATTCCCTTCCTTGAGCATGGCATTCTGCAAATGCTAGCTAACGCGACGGGTGGTATTGGAGTTATCCTTGAGCATCGGTACTATGGAACCAGTTTTCCTGTGCCGGACTTGAAACCTGAGAATATGAGGTTTTTATCCACGGAGCAGGCTCTTGCTGATACCGCGTACTTTGCGAAGCATGTTGAGTTTCCAGGAATGGAGGAGCACAATTTGACCGCTACCAACACGCCGTACATCATCTACGGCGGTTCTTACGCTGGTGCTTTCGCTGCATTCGCGCGTAAGCTTTACCCTGATCTTTTCTGGGGCGGTATTTCCTCGTCTGGTGTCACTGCTGCTATTGTTGATTACTGGGAGTACTTTGAGGCTGCTCGTCTCTTTGCGCCTGGCGATTGTGCAAAGGTGACACAGAAACTGACACGCGTCATCGATGATATCCTCCTGGGTGATAACAAAGAAGAGAAGAAGCAGCTCAAGATCGCCTTTGGCCTTCTTGGTCTTCGGGATGATGATTTTGCTCAGACTATCGCTCAAGGAATCGGTGGTCTGCAAGGAAACAATTGGGATCCTGCCGAGGACTCCTCTAGCTTCGGTCTCTACTGCGGCAGTGTCTCTTCTGACGATATTCTTTACGCCAGCACCCGCCATCTTGAGCCTTATGTGAAGAAGTGGCTTATCGCTTCCGGTCACAAGAAGCAGCTCAAGTACTTGACAAACCGCTTCCTCAACTACATCGGCTACGTCCGATCCAACGTTGAGAGCGACCAGGCCGGACGCTGCAAGGATAAGACTCTAGATGGCTGCTACTCTATCCGCAACTCCATGAACGAAACAAAGCTCGACCCCAACTCTATGTCGCGCCAGTGGACGTACCAGACTTGCACGCAATGGGGATACTGGCAAACCGGCTCCGGCGCACCAAAGGACCAACTCCCCATGGTATCCCGCCTTATCGACGTAGAATACAGCACGATTCCCTGCCGAGAGGAATTCAACATCACCACCCCTCCCAACGTGGAATCCATCAACAAGTTCGGCGGTTTCAACTTCAGCTACCCTCGTGTCGCCTTCATCGACGGCGAGTACGATCCTTGGAGAGCTGCCACACCTCATGCTATCGGTTACAACACCGATAGAGAGTCTACTGTTAGCGAGCCGTTTATCTTGATTCCTTATGGTGTGCATCATTGGGATGAGAATGGTTTGGCACCTGGTAGTGAGGAGATTGGATTGCCGCCTCCGGCTGTGAAGAAGGCGCAGGATGATATTATTGAGTTTACCAAGGCTTGGTTGGAGGAGTATGAGAAGGAGAAGGGCACTGGTGCTGCGGAGCTTTAGATAGTTACGCTTTAGTACACCTATTCAATCAAAGTGTTCATGCCAATGTCAATGCGACTAATATTCTAATCCAATCCGATATATTGGATTCGGAGACCTGGTCTATCTCTAGAGTGTCTGTGCAAGGTAGATATACAATCCAACTCAGGTCAACTCCCTGTCGTGATACCTCTTCTTTTTCTTCTTCTCGCCCTTGACCTCGCACCGACGGCCGTTCCCACTTCTCTATTCTATCCAAGACGTCTCGCTTGTGTGTGCCATGTTTCCCTGCAAGATTTCTACATATAGTATCTCACACGCATCTCCAAATAGTCCAAGAATCCCAGTAGCGTTCCATACGTTTCCAGCTCGGCGTCACATCCATCGACACTCTCAGCATGCTGCAGCAGCGCACTCATCAGCACAAAGTTTCTCTCGCAATTCGGACATTGGAAATCGAAATGCGGGTTATCTGACACGTAATTTTCATAGTAGGGACAGGCTATGCCAATATCATCAACAGTATTCCTGTCGGCGCCAGATGGACAGGTGCCAGCCTCAAGGTGCAATACCATGGCGGAGTTCGAGATGAACATTCTGTCGCAACCGGGACACTCAACGGTTCTTTCCATGTGTGCTTTCAGATGCTATGATATTTAGTAACAAATTAAAGCTAGTAGGAAGGGGAGTCTTACGTTCTTCAGATTCGACTGGCAACTAAAGCTTTCTTTGCAGTGTCGATATATATCGTGCACATCTTGATCATGCTGGGCGAGCTGGAATACGTTGTCACACTTCTCGAAACAGCCCGAGCAGATGTGATGGTCCTTTTCCAAGTGCTCATCCAGGACATCACGATCAGGGAAATCAACCTTGCTGGGGCAGTGGTAGCAGAGATTATGACGGGAAGAGTCTTCGATGTGTTGCTGTTTAGCTCTGGTGTGGGGGAAGTGTCTCTGGCAACGAAAGCAGTAGAGGTCTCGATGCTTGCTTAGAAGATGCTGGTGTAGCGCCTGGGAGTCGACAAAGGAGCGGTCGCAAGGCTTGCAGTGCGCCATCTTCCCTCGTGTCGAATCTGAGAGATGCTCTGAGTGGTGGGCGAGATGTGATGATGATGTTCATATTGACTTCTGGTTATACACCTTGAACCCAACAGATCATAACATGCGTGCCGAGACCCTTCCCTCCTATTCTGTAGAAGTAACATCCCAGGCAAACGCAGTGACGGAGAAACTTTTGACGGTATCCAAAGGGTTGTGTCACGCAGCAAACTATTGCAGCCAACACTGCATCAACAATCTTGAAGTTTACCTGCACTAAAGGGCAGAATTCCCGTGGCAAACAATAGAGATTCCCAAAATATATGCAGCTTAAATGGTGTGGATGGCAAATCAAATACATGTGAAATAGTGCAAGCGAAATCGACCTGACCGTTAATAATATTACGCAAAAGGAGACAAAACAATGACAAACGAGCAATTGATTCTCTTACCATGTTATATTCACTCCCCTTCTGCTTTTTGGTATCCATGGTCATCTGACTTTCTGCATACATAGGGGGACGTTCTTTGCTTATCAGCTTTCCATCAACATTGATCTGCTTATTTGCCGATGTTCGTTTGTTTCCGAGGTGATCCCCTAATGATACAACACTTAAGACCAAGTCCAATCCAAGTAAAGCGGAGTCAAGGTGTCAAAAGAACCAGCTACCTAAAGCATAAGAGACGAAATAATTCAGCCACCTTATGCCAGTTTAGGCTACTACTTAGGCTGCTTTACTTTAGTAGTCTAAGCCTTGAAGAATATCCCCTCTGTCATATTTGTCACCAACCTAGAGCAAGTAAGAAACAGTCATGTTAGTCTTGACTCGAGTGGGCTTCCTGAACTGCTTCATCTATTGTTATATCAGAGCCAGTGTCTTTGCAGTCTCCAGGATCTTCCTCATAGTGTACTTCAATATCCCTCTCTCCTATTAACCATGTTAATCAAATCCTCCCTTCCCTCCCCAAGCCTCTCCAAGTTCAGCCCAAAGATATCAAACAGCCTCTTGTAATAAAACGACGAATTCCCACTAACATGAGGCGTAATAGTCACATTTTTAGCCCCCCAAAGCGGATGTCCCTCTGGCAAAGGCTCAGGATCAGTAACATCCAGCGCCGCGCCAGAAATAACCTCGTTATTCAACGCTTCAATGAGATCATCCGTGTCAACAATAGGTCCTCTTGCAATGTTGATCAAGAAAGTTCCCCTCTTGGCAAAGATTTCAAACTCGGGTTTCGAGATGAGACCTTTGGTTTTCTCGGTGAGAGGTAAAGCGATGACGAGAATGTCAAGACCTGAATCGAGAAATGCGTGGATTTCTTGTTTAGAACCGCCGGAGAACCATTTACTGGGGAATTCACCCTCTGGATCGCCGAGACCGGGTGGGGAGTATGACTCGTCGCGGCGGGAGGATGGTGTATCGCGTGGATGGAGGGTGTAGGCGTGGACGTCTAGACCTAGGGCTTTGGAGACACGAGCTGTTTGACGGCCTATGCTACCGTAGCCTAAGATACCACTGTAGAATGTTAGCTTGGAGTCTCGATCTGAAGATGGGGATGTTGCACATTCGCTTGCCGGCTGTATCTTCATCGTTCTTGCTGATACGCTTCCATTTTCCTTCATCTTGAAGCTTCGAGTATTCCTTTACTTTATATCACCGTTGGCTCGAGCTCTAACAAAGGGTCTGTTTAACTTACAGCGAAGTCGATGGGCAAGATAAGATCCAATGACCCACTCGGCAATTTGAGGCCTGACTCATCAGCACTGACCTTACTCACACACCGTCTGCACAACTCACCCATGAACACCGTTAGCCGTACAAACAGGGATCTTTGTATCAGTGAAAATAGGTTTATCCAGCATATGGTCTGCTCCAGCACTGGTAAGTTGGACATATTGCAGATGAGGCGCCTGCTCCGGTTTCGGAAGCAGATGAGATGTCGCCACAGCAGTTAAGATGATGGTAGTATCCTCCCATTCCTTGCCATCGAACGCAGGCTCCAAAGGCTCGCCATGTTTCTTTTCAGAGAATGTCTTGATGACAAGATCCGGAAATTGTTTCTTTACGGCGTTGATTTGAGCCTCGGGGGGCTCTGAGTTGAGGATGATGATGGCCTTGTGGCCGTTGAGGGACTTGTGGCTGGTGGCTTTGATGAGCGTCATAATGAGCTTCAATGGTGATGTTATGACTTGGAACAATGGGATTGAAAGTACTCGATGGGTTCGTGAGTTAATATTGAGACGACGTAGGATTCACGATTACAAATGGACGTAGCTAGCGGCCGTTGAGGTGGGGTAGATCGACGTTGAAGATAAGAAACATCGCTCGTTTTGGGCACTATTAGGAGACGGAAAGATAGCGCATATAGCATCATGGTAGCTTAGATATACGTGATGGTTCGTTACTGAGACGTGTATGTTTTCCTCATTGGCTGTTGATATTGTGCAATTGAGGTGATTGAGGTTTCTCCAATTTGGCTACCCTGTAAGAGCTTTGGTGTTTTATCCGATCGCGTGTCATCATCGAGAGCAAAGAGACAATTGATATAAAATGCACATGCTCCATTTTTCGATAAATGATTGAATCTATATTCCATCATAAGATTAGAAATCCGATCGTCTGCTGGAAGTGCCATATTTATCGCTGCATTCCCTAAAAGATAAATCTTCGGGGAGGTCCGGCATGTGACGAGCATGTCAAAATAAGCACAAATGAAACATCGAACGGATCACCTCCAATCATTCGAGAGATAATAAGATGGGTTGCTATTCCCCCGAACTGTCATCGCTGTTTGACTGTATCGCGAGAACTTGCAGGGATGCTGAGGCTGTGCAAAGCGTCCATCGTGGCTCATCTTTCACTGCACTTTTAGACCCCTCCGAGGGCTGGAGGCAGGAACAGGGGTACACGCTCAAACCCAGGATACCTTGAGCTAAAGGTACAGTGAAGGACTCATGTTGCCAGATGAGTTTTTCCACTTCCTTCACTGCATTTTTAACCCCCTCCACGGGCAGACTCCTCCCGAACGATTACATTTCCTGGACACATCGAACTGAAGAGACACCAGACGATGATCACGTGATGTGTCGCAGACCAGGCAGCCATAAGACTGCACGACATCCATGAAGTCGCCTCTATTGTGTTGATTTGAATTGTACGACTTGATAACTAACCTTCAAAAAACTCAAGTAGATGAAGTCGCCTCTCTCATATCGCACATCTCCGGATCATCAACTCTGAGAACCTAGGTCGATCAAGTCAACCCAGCGTTGCAAATGAGTGGCTCTTCAACGATACCGAGATTTGTCATCGACCTGTCCCAGCCGCCTGAGCAGCGTTACTCTCACATCATTCCGCACTTCGTAGAAGCGGTCACCTCTTGCGACTTACCAAGTCTGTTCGATGATTTACTTCTTGAGCTCGCCGGTTCACATGTAGCGAAATGGCTCTCCACTGTCTCACCATATTTTCTGCGCCGCGTCCACTCGTATGAAGAAACGGCCGAGCTACGCGGAATTTCAACAGCCATCGGTATCCCTATGCATGTTCTCGTCGCTTTCAACGTACTTCTAGACCTCTTGCTAGGATGTACAAGCGGTGGTGTTCGCACGCTGGATTTGCCTGAACGAACAACACGGATGTTACATTTTCGGACTCTGGATTGGGGAATGGATAAGCTCCGGCATATCATTGTTGAGCTTGACTTTGTGAAATCCGCTGGAGGACCCGTGATTGCTACTACAGTCACTTATCTTGGCTATGTCGGCGTGTTGACAGGCGTAAGGAGAGGATTGAGCATGAGTCTGAATTTCCGGCCATACCATGCGAATGAGACCCTGCGTCAACGACTATCCTTCAGATGGAACCAAGCTATGGTGATCTTCGGTTATCGTCAATCCATTTCGAGCGCCCTGAGAAACATTCTTCTAGATGAGTCGACCGAATCGTTGCGCCAACCGGAAAGCTCTGTATCTGGCGACCCAACCCAGCACGGTATCTCTGATAATTACGTACAAAAGGTGTTGAAAAGGCTGACGGCATCTGACTCAACTTCCGCATATCTCATATTCTGCCAACCAGAACGTGTATACATCGTGGAGAAAGACCATAGAAGAGCCAAAGTCCGCGACTCTGACACATTCCTCACTGCTTATAATCACGACCTCAAAGACGAGGAGGACCCTTCACGCTTAGAGCAAGCGGCAGCAGAGTTGGAGAGCACGGATAATGCACTCGGCATGGCTGAACTAGTTGGCTTGTCGCTGGATAGGAAAGAGTGCCTAGAAAAGATGTGGACAAAAAGATCGCTCGTTTGTCGGAGACGGTATAAGCAAAGCAGAGATGTCGTCACTAAACCTGATGTGGTTAAGTTTTTGGAGAATGAGGAAATAAGCAATGATGAGACACACTACGCAGTGATCATGGATCCAAAGGAGGGTAAGGTCCTGTGGCGGAAGATGTATGCAATTTGATATCGCTCTATTTTCCATAGTCGATCGATGGTAGCTCTGATATCGACCTAGCACGGATTATCGAGGACACTCCTGACCCCCCTGTAAAGTCGACCAGTGAGCGCACCAAGGTACACTGTAATCTTCAACCCCTCCAAGCCCAAGCAATGATAACCTAAACCTGCAGGACTGGCAGGGCGATAATGGAGGAATAAGAATCTTCGCTATGACTGTAACCCTATCCAAGAGCTTGAGGTAGGAATAACGCATACAGTAGTTCGAATGTAGGACACCTGGGCTGAAATTCAGTTTTTTTTCCACTCGTGCTTCTTTCACTGCAATTCTAGCCCCCTCCTCGGGCATGCTCCCACCGAATGGCTGGCTACTATAGGTTCGATAGGTCCGATCTCGATTCTTTTCACTGCACTTTTAACCTCCTTCAAAGGTAAAAGGAAATGGATCTAGAAACCAGGGTACCTGGTGCCAAAATACCAATGAAGGTGTCAGCCGAGTTTTTCCACTTCCTTCACTGCAATCATAACCCCCCTCCGACTCAAACCAGTAACACATTCTTTCTTCACTGCAATATTAACCCCTCCCAAGCTCCCACGGAGCGGATGATGGCAGGCTAATAGGCATCTTAACCCCTCCACTTTCACTGCAATTTAAATCCCTCCGAGGGCACCTTATCCCAAGAAGAATTCTGACCCAGTTCACGGCAGAGCCTCTTTCTTGCCACAGGTCACTGCAATTTTAACCCCCTCCGAGCCCAGCAATGACATGGATGGAAGTGCCTCCACTGAAAGCTTGACACGATCAGCCCTATGAGCAGCCCGCGCTAACCCATGCACCCCTGCACTAACTACATCATTGGCGGTGGCAGGACAGCCAGCTGAGCAACCTTCCCACAATGTCGGTATGGCTTCAACTTTCTTTACACAGCCCGACGCCAACAAACACCAAATTCCAAAGCTACGACATCTAATATGCATTCAAATAATGGCCCACCCCCATTGGGATCGATAGCTGGTCATCATCTATCCATATCCGCAAATGACAGCGCCATCTGAAGATATTCCCTTGCCGACATATTCGGCTACCGACAATGACGATCTCCTCAATCGCATCGAAGCCTCCTCCGGTGTAGAGTTTCCAATCCTTCATTCACCCGCCGGCCGCTCGACGAACCTACAGCGTCTTACCGTCGACGCGGATTGGAACACGTACCATGAAGCCTACCGTATCGAGACCGACATCGTCGACGCATTCTTCCGCGCCATCGAAAAAGGACACGATGATGTCGTCGCCGATTTCGTAGCCCGCGGATGGGTTTCGCCCGATACCACGAGTCGATTTCGAGAAACGCCATTGATAGCAGCCGTGCGCGCGGGTAAACTGCCCATGGTCAGTCGTCTCGTCGCGTTAGGCGCAAGCGTCAACGAATTCGGTCGCGTGAAAAGCGATGATAAGAGCATCAAAGTCGAAGACTTGCCGGAGCGGACTCCGTTGATGGTCGCCGCTGAAGGCGGTCATCTGGCGCTGGTCAAAGTCCTGATCGAAGACTACGGCGCGAAACACGACCTTATCGCCCCAGATGGCGCGATCGCATTGCGACTCGCGGCAATCAACAAGCATCGCGAAATCGTACAATACCTCCCTCACGTCCGCGGCGGCTCGTGGAAGAGATGGATGCATGTGCATCGCAAGCAGATGGAGAGGGCGCGACGCGCTGCAGAGAAGCTGTTCGAGTTCATCAGGATACTGCTTTGGGATTTTCCCAAACTTCTCTTGTACGAGGCGCCGAAGGAGCTTTGTTGCGCCGTCTGGAGACGTCGCCACAAGATCAAGAATTTCGTCAAGGAGTTACCTGGGAAGGTTAAGAGGGGGGTCATCGCGATACCTGGACACGTCAAGAGCACTGGAAAAGCGATCTGGAAGGGCATCAAGGAGATTCCATCGTTCATCAAGCACGTCTTCCAATCGCTTTGGGGAGTGCTGAAGAAAATACCTGGCGCTATAATGAAGGTTCTGAACTGGATCGGTCGTGGATTGAAGAACATCGGCGCAGCGATCTCCAACATCTTCCTCAAGTTCTTCTCCTTCCTCCACACAGCACTAATGGCAATCGTCACATTCCTACGTGGCATCACATTACGAGATATATGGAACGGTTTCTCCTCCTTTGTCCGCGCCATCTTCATAGACGCGCCTAAAGCAATTGGCCAGTTCATTGTGTCGTTTGGCAGGACGACCTACGATGTGCTCAAAGCGGTCTTTGGTAGTCTTAGTGAATGTATCTGGCACATTGGACACTGTATACTTTGGCTGATCAAGTATATTCCGCAAAAGATATGGACTATCATTGAAGCGATGGGTACGTCATTGGTTAAGGCTTGGGAGGAGGTGTTGGTTTTTGTGAATCCGAAGCGAATGTGAGCTTTGGCGGGTTTTTGTTAATGGACGGGGCAGATTTAGCGAGGGATTAGTGATGGTGTTTCTCAAAGGAGGCCTGATGTTTGGATTAATTAATACCCCAGAATGATCGAGACCTAATGAATTAATGTGGAAATTACACTTACAAGAACCGACAGATCTTGCGCCATGATCAACATGTTAGTTGACCGAACCGCCACATCATGAGACCAACTTTCATGAAACCGCACCAACAGATCGACAACGGCACAAGGTCCGATCGTAAATACAAAGGGCAAGTGGGTAACTAAAGAAATGTCCTCTAAGGGTTAGGCCGTCAGAATAAAGTATCCGAAGTGCTGGTCTAAGCAAGCCCAAGTTATTTCGTCTCTTATGCTCTTGACGGCCAGTTCTTCCGAAACCCCTTAGCAACGCCACAAAATCTTTCGCAAATCGTGAATAAAAGGGGGTATAAGCCCTCCGACAAGCGTCAATCGGTCAAAAGCGTTGGTCGGGCTCTTTTGCTTAATGAAGCCATCGTCAAATCGATAGTTTCTTCACTGTCCCCACTAACTAACCAATTAACCCCTGCTACCCCCCGGTTGTGCTTTTTAGGGGATCAATAGTTTAAAAATTCAGCTCCGAAGCAATCAATCCTTCGTTCTAGATTTATAGAGATTGTGAAGTAGAGGAAGAGGCGATGGAAACTGTGAAGGCGACGGGAATTAAAAATAAAGATGTGTGTTTCCCACCCAGCCGCGGGGAGTTTGTGTGTGCCTTTTTCGTTGTGCTTTTGCGAGCATTGTGAAGAGAGATAGATGGCTCGCCGTCTTGTCCTTTCGTTTTGTTTGGCTTCGGCCCTGCATTCGTTTGATGTTTTCGCCAGTCCTTGTAAGCCGAAGCCTGTTACTTCTCGTGCTGTATCAATTGCGACGAGTGAGACCTCAACGGATTTGCCTACGGATTTGTCTAGTCTCATCTCTACATCTCAGATCGTTACCACTGAGCTGTCGGTGAGCATTTCTACTGGTATCTCAACTGAGAGCTCGGAGGGTATTGAGACGCAGACCAGTGATGGTTTGTCGCTGAGTTTATCGACTACTCTTGCGACCACTGCGACTACAGTGACGACCCTTGAGGGGGCAGTTACGACTACCAGTCTTGCCACGACTGTGACTGCCTCTACTGAGGAAGAGTCAACTGCGACTTCCAGTTTAACTACGACTGACACGACAAATGAGGCAACTGCGACTGCCAGTTCTGCAACAACTGCCACGACTTCAACGGCCGATGAGGAGGCAGTTCCGACTAGCAGTCTTGGTTCAACCGCAACTACTGATGAGGCCACTAACTCGGCAACGGCGGATACAACTACTTTCCCTGTGGCTTCAGGCTCTACAGATGCTTCCTCTTACGCGACCAGCGGTACCACCCTGGATACCACCAGCCTCACTTCGGCCTCTGCCACCACCGATGCCTCGTCTGACACGATCAGCATTGCTACGAGTGCGACTACTGATGAGCAGACACCCGGACTTGCGACGGATACATCCAGCTCCATTGCCAGTTCTACTATTGCTGACACTTCCTCCTACACGACGGAGGGTGCTACGACCGACGTCTCAAGCTTGACTACAGACTCTTCCACCACTGACGCCTCCTCGTCTATGACCAGTGGCTCTACGACTGCGACTACCGAGGAGACCACTGGCTTTACGACGGATACTTCTAGCGTCACTACGGGCTCTGCTACCACTGATGAATCTTCGTACACAACTTCTGGAACTACAACCGAGACCTCGAGCTTGACTACCGACACTTCGGCCACAGATGCTTCTTCCTATACAACCACTGAAGCTACAAGCGATGTCTCCAGCGTCACTACAGACCATGCCATTACAGATACCACTACAGATACAACCACTCAAACGACGAGCGAGTCCGAGACGAGTACGACAACCGGCCCTGCTACCACCGCTTCAGCCGATTACTGTAAGTCTTCCCTCTGAACTCAGACGTGTATATACTCACCCTATCAAAGGCACAAATGCAGAATGGCAAAATGATCCCCTGATTGCGTCCTTCGAGGACACGATGACCTACGCCATCAGCGTCTGCGCCACTGCCATCGAGTCTGTCACCACCGTCGCAGCTACAACGTCAGCAGAGACGACCGTGACTGAGCTTGACACCGTCATTGAAGATCTCTCCGATGAGACAAAGATCGTTCTGGACGCACCTTCTACCAACTACGTCGCTGGAGAGGACAGGACTGTTACAGCCGTTCGTCGCGATGGAAGCATTGAGATCATCGAGCCAAAGACCATTTACAATACTGTCGCTCGCACGATTATCGAGCTTCCTACTGCTTACGAGACGGTCTTCACGACTGATGTTGACTATGTCGGTACTACTAGCGTTGATACGGTCTACGACGTAGTCGGGACCGAAACGAGCGTTGTGATCACTGACACTACTGATATCACCACTGCTACATCTACGGATGTTGTCACTGAGACTATCACCAGCATTGAAAGCATCCCTACTACATCTACTGAGTACCTAGTCACCGGCACAACCATCAAGTTCGCGCCTGGAATGACTATTCACGTTACCAACTCACGTACATTTGTCGTTTACTCCATCCCGTCTACGCGTACGCATGTTTTGTACACGACCACCGATTATCTTACTTCCACTTGGACTACAGTTACCCTCGCTTCAACGGATACTGACTACACTACCGTTCCTACGACGACCTTCGACATCACTACCGCGACGAACACGGTGGAAGAAACAATCACTACTAGCATTGACACGGATTTTGCCACGAGTACAGTCACGACGAATGAGTTGACGACGACGATCGAGACTTGTAAGTATCTTCAATTGATCCTATCTACGTGGGTGTCAGAGGAATTATCATCTAAGGCTTAAGCTACTTAAATAAAGTAGCCTAAATGCTAGCATAAGATGACCAAAGCATTTCGTCTCTTATGTTCTCGGCGGCCAATTCTTCTGACACTCTAACGCCTACAAACACATACTAATATCAGACAGCTGTTTCTACTTCAACCAGCACCAAGATCAAGGGCAAGACGTATACTCAGCACGAGTTCCCCTGGTTAAACAACAAGAAACGCGCCGCCGTCGAGGCTCGCGTCCCGCGACTTGAGAGCCTGGAAGAGCATTGGATCAACGAATTCGGCGAATCGCACTACCACAGCGCGTGTTCATGCTTTTTGCCCGACCCCCTTCCTACGCGTACTGTCTACGCTTCGGCGGGTCTTGAAACGATCGTTGAGAAATCCACCACGATTGACAAGATCTATGGTGAGACTGTCACGTTGACTCTCACCACGGCTGCGACTGTCACAACGCATAAGACTGTCACGGACACGACTGTCGTGGATGGGACTACATCCATCGAAACGCGTACCGTTTATGAGGATGTCACCGAGACTGTTCTCTCGACGCCTACTGCTCAGTCTCTTGTCACCAAGATTGTCACCAATGATGATGTGAAGCAGGTCACCAAGGAAATTGCTGTCATTGACACGATCACTCTTTACGGTATTGCGACTGGATACACGTGGATGGAAGTCACCCGCACGCAAGACATTTACGACCTCCGCAGTAAATTATTCCCTGTCGTTCAGACAATTGATATCGCCGAGACCTCTACCTCCACTCTGCCTACTACCACTGTTGAGACTACTGTGGAAGTCACATCTACTGCGCTTTCGACTGCTGACGAGACCGTCTACGATGCGTTTACCAGCGTTGTACCTGTTGCTGTTACGGACGTGAAGAAGTTTACCTACACGAAGACGATCTTCACGGACGCAACATCTGTCTACTCAATTGAAGCTACCAACACCGTCGGTACAATTGCGACCACAACGCTTACAACTCTCACCACGGTCACCAATGGAGTTACATCGACTATCACCACCGTCCTCTCCACCCAGGTAACAGTTACAGCGCGCCCCGTCGAAACCAAGATCTGCGAAATGCCCATCAAGGACGGCGATTTTGAGTACGCACCTGGCACCAGCCCATGGTGGAAGAGTGCATACTCCAAGTTCGACTGGGACAAAGAATTTGTCGACGGTCATGGAAAAGTCATGAAAAGTCAAAACCTCAAAGATTACGATAGTTTCATAATCTGGCAAGACATAAAATCCTGCGCTGGCGTAACCTTCAAATGCAGCTACGACTACTACATCGACAAGCAATACGAGCGTGTCATGAAAGATCCCAGAACTAAGAAAACGGGCACTTGGGTCCCCTTCATCCGCACGTACTGGAATGATGATATCTGGTATAAGCCCGATAAGTTTCTGGGTAACAGGTTCAATCAGCCAAATAACCTATGGGACCCTTATTATCCTGGACAGTGGTACTCTGCTAGCATCGAGTTCACAACGTCTGGAGGGACAGATACGTTGTATGTTCAAGCTGCTAGCCCTCAAGAGGAAACTGGGGGTTCGAATTACATTATGCTGGATAATTATAAGTGCAAGCCCATCAAGTACAATGGCCCGAACGGACCGGTTTGAAAGCTGCGTCGATAGAGGACGATTGAGTACTGTTCTTCAACATATACTTGCGTACATATTTTTCAGTTCTAAATATTTAACCGATAATTTTGAGCGTATTCTATTCACCATCCTGTTGTTTATTCTCTAGTCGGGCAATCTTTGAGCTTGAGTGAGATGAGGCTCAATTGAAGACAATCCACCCTACACCTCGCATCATCGATCACGGCAGCGCGGGGTGGGTTTGATACGACAATTGCTAATGTATTACGAATATTCTATGTAATCTATATAATTGGCTACTCATATCTCGTTAAGCATGGGCTTTGAGCTTCCTCCATCCGTCGCTATTCCACTATCTACCGAATTGTTCTCCGAGCCTCGACCGCTAACTTTGACACATGTCTTATCCTCCACAATCCTCCATTTCATCCCCGTTATTAATATTAAGTATAATATCGCGAAGCCCAATATTCCGTCAAGTCATCAATTCATCCGCCTGTGAGCATGAGCGCACCTCGCCCAGGGCACCTCTTGGTCTTTAAACAGCGGAGACGGGGGCATTCGCATACTGAACCCGCCTCGACTCTCTAGCATCAGACCGCTCATCATTCCCCTCCCAACCCGCCTTGACAAGCCAGAACAAAGCCATCAAAGGCGTCGTAAGCAAACTCAAAACTCCACCAAGAATGGCCTTGAAAGCCTGTGGTGTCCAATGATCATCATACCGCCAGTCCCCGCCGTCGCGTTCACCGAACGTGGTCAACACGCCCACCGAGATAGGCCAGAGGAGCACAAAGCCTGCAACCGCAAAAATGAAGCCTCGCAGTGCTCCTTGCACGATGGTGTTGATCAATGAGGATTCTTCAGGCGGTGGCGCTTTCTCGGTCTTGGGTGGCAGGAAGAATAACCATCGCATCCACTGGGATGTCGGCTCGGGCATGAAGCCGACGGGTTGGACGGACCGCTTGGAGAGATCGTAGCTTACAAGACCCATCTCGACGAACCAGGTAAGGATGCACTGGATGATGATGGTGACAGCGGCATCGCCCGATAAAGTGTTCGGCAGTTGAAACAAGCGTATTGGGTTGTTGACTGTGTCTTGAGTGGTGTACATGGCTATACCACAGTCAGCATATCTTATCTCAACCTCGTCAGATCATAGAGTGGTACTCACGGTAAGCCAATGCAAAATTAACGCCGCCGGATAAAAGCATGGCACCCACACCATCCAAGCCAAAGACGTAAAAGAGCTGATGGCCAGTAAATTGTAAGCTTGGCCTCATCCGCCCCTCCTCCTGTTCCTGTTCCTGCAGCACGTCAGGTTTCAGAGATCCCTGCTCCGCAAGCCCCTGTGTCTCAAGTTGCGCCGCCATTGCATTCGACCTGTCAGAATCCGTAAATCTTATTCAGATGCAAAAAACCAAGGCAGGAAGAGCGTGGAATTATTTCCTTGGTCGTTTTGTTTCTCCGTGGAGGACGACGGTGAGAAAAAAGGGGTCTTGGGAAATTAACAACCCGGAATTAAAGTGGTGAGAGGAAAAGCTTTGATCACGGATGAAAGAGAAAAAGAAAAATGGCTTGGGCTCTAAGCGAGAGCGAGAATTCACCTTCCAGATCAGCATCTTTATGGGCTATAGGGTGAGTTTTTTTTGTTGAGTTTGTTATTGTTCACATGGTACCATTTTACACCGCTAAGTCAAGGCATTAGGTAGCATCACGCGATGTTTACTGAGTCACTTGTTGATAGACAAAACAATGTTCTGCAATCTGATACACGATTGACAGTTTATAGAAACATACATAAACATTAAGTTTACTATGGTCAGTTTGTAAAGCTGGATGTAGTTTAGGGTGACTGTCTGGCCTAATTTTCGGTTACTGGTGGTTTGGAAAGGGACATCTTGAAGCTCAAAGCGTTTCACCAGCAAATGCGACACCGATCCAGCGGGTCAAGGACAAGAGAGGTCGGATTACGACATCCCCTCGTGGCAATGATTGACCTTGTAGGCATTTTCGGTCCTGACATCCGTTGCCGCTTGAAAAAGGAAACTCCATGTTTAATTTTAATCTGGATAAGGCTTCGCGTCATCTGAAGTTTTGCCTGCCCTGCCTTGTTCATCTCACAAGCTAGTCTAGGGGTCAAGCGGTAGAAGGTAAGCGGCTAGAAGCCAAGAGAGAAAAGAGTCTCAGGAAGATTGTGGTCTCCACAGCGGGATCTAACGAGACTTGCGGAAAAATAAACACCGTTGTCGTTGTTCCGGCGCTAAAGCAGGAACCAGAATAAGCGAGACCTCAAGACCCACGAGGTTGTTGTTTTTCCATCCATCTTGTCTTTTGGGGTTTCAGGTACAGCAAAGATCAAGATCCACTATACCTATGCAGGAAGAGGGGAGGAAGCGCTCGGGTGAGGTTGGCAGCTCGCCTAGATAACTCTCTCTGGAGATGGCTTGACCGTTGTCAACTGAAGGAACCACCACCGTTGACATGGCATGGGGAGAAGGAGTTAGCTTGGCAGAGAGAGACAAACTGTCAAGTTCAAGCTTAAGCTTATTTTGATCTTGAATAGAATACTCGTATCGTAAACTAGCCTGTGCTATACTTTCGCTTGTTAAACAGTGGCTCGCAGTAGTCAAAGTCAATCGTTGCATGATCTGCTAATATCTCGATCCCCATTAACCGTCTCCTCAACGGCTGGGTCTCAAAAGGCAACCCTGGTACCCTGAAACTGGCCGGGGCCACGAGCAATGCAACCTTGAGGCGTCAGATCCTTGATGGCATATCGGCCGAACAAGACATCCCGGTCACTCACTCTGTCCAAGGCGGGAAACTACCCCGTTGAACCATGAGCTCGATTCGATATAAGTATCGTCTTTCATCCCGCTTCAAGTCAACCTTTCTTCTTCACTCACTCAGTCTCATACAGCAGTTCATTCCATTCACTTTGATCTTTGCACATTCTTTCACTCTTCTTTGACAGAAGTAGTTCAATTCATTCTTTCATCTATCCAAACTTGATATCACCGCCAGTCGGATCAACCTATCACAACCACTTTCTTTACCAACAAACACTTCAACTTTTTTACACAATCTTCAAAATGTCTTTCCTCACCAAGACCCTTTTCGCCGCTCTCGTCGCCGCTGCCGGTGTCAGTGCTCACGGTCACGTCGAGTCCATCTCCGTTGGTGGCACTGACTACGACGGTCTCAACCCCGGTGCCGCTGCCAACGAGAACCCCCGCAAGGAGCTCGTTGCCTGGTTCGCCACCAACACCGACAACGGTTTCGTTGAGCCTTCCGCCTACGGTGATGCCGACATCATCTGCCACCGCGGTTCCGAGAACGCCGTCAAGTCCGCCAAGGTCAAGGCCGGTGAGAAGATCACCATCAAGTGGGACACCTGGCCCGAGTCCCACAAGGGTCCCGTCATTGACTACCTCGCTTCTTGCGGTGCTGAGGGCTGCGCCAAGGTTGACAAGGAGAGCCTCAAGTTCTTCAAGATCGCCGAGGCCGGTATGACCTCCGGTGGCAACTTCGCCTCCGACGACCTCATTGCCGCTGGCAACACCTGGGAGGTTACTGTCCCTACCTCCATCAAGAGCGGTAACTACGTCCTCCGTCACGAGATCATCGCTCTCCACGCCGCTGGCCAGGAGAACGGTGCCCAGAACTACCCCCAGTGCTTCAACCTCGAGGTTGAGTCTTCCGGCTCCGACGAGCCCGCTGGTGTTGCTGGTACCAGCCTCTACAAGGCTGATGATGCCGGTATCAAGTTCGATCTCTACAGCAACCCCACCAGCTACCCATCCCCGGTCCCAAGCTGATGTCCGGTGGCTCTTCCGGCTCTGCTCCTTCCACCCCCGCTACCCCCAGCACCGGCTCCGGCTCTGACTCTCCCGCTCCCTCCGCCACCCAGGCTCCCGCTGAGTCTGCTGCCCCCGTCGAGTCTGCCCCCGCTGCCGGTAACGACAACCAGAACAACAACGGTGGTTCCGCTCCCGTCGAGACCTCCCCCGCTGCTCCCCAGCCCACCAAGACTGGCTGCAAGGCCAAGAAGGCCCGCCGTCACGCCCGTGACATGCTCAACTAAGCTCCTTCCCGAGCTCCAAGTTGTCTTAGCAACACGCTGAGCGTGATTGTGTAAAAAACCTTTCAAGGATCATTGTGTCCTGTCCAACCCGACAAATGGGATGAACCTTCAATATTCTGCTGTATATTATGACCCTGAGTCTGATTAATAAAACCCTTTCTGAACCAATACTTGTTCCACTGTGATTGTCTTTGTCTCTAGTAAATGCTTAAATTACTCGCCTAATTCCAACCATTTCTTTCATCACCCAAGTAGGCGTTAGAAGAATTGACCTCTAAAGCTTAGTCTTCAACAATAAAGTAGCCTAAGTCCTAGTCTTAATTAACATAAAGTGACCAAATCATTTCCTCTCTTATGCCTTCGGAGGTCAATTCTTCTGATACCTTGAGGTCATCTCAGTCATATTCTTCTGTGTTCCGTCATTAAGATTTGTTAGCCAACTTCTTCACTTCGAACTAATTTGGAATGTGGCACTAACCTAAGTCTCCCTTTCGTGAGAGTCAATTGACTTCTTCATCACCACCTCAATGTGTTCCATCTCAGCCGATCCGTATGTCTCAACCAACATCTCAATGACCCCCGAAGCCGTGATCTCTGGATCCCAAGCATCCTTTGGCACAACAGCCTTGACATCGGCGTACTTGACGAACTCCCTCACGATCTCAGCCCAGCGCGCAGTGCCCTCTGGGTTGATGTCATAGTACTCTATCCAGCCTCGTCGTTTCGCGTCACGCAAATGACGAAGAACAGCGACCCATGGAGTCAATGGCTGGTGTGTTTCGAAGTGCTTGTACTTGTGGTTGGGTCCCGGGTTCATGGGTGTTGGATGCGAGAGCAGATACCTGACGAGGGAGGGCGATGACGTGGGGAAGATGGTCTTGTTGCGCGAGCACAAGAACTCTGTGGCATATGCCAACAAAGGAATAGCGCCATCGTCTCCCTCTGCGATGTCTTGGGCCATGTCGGCAAGTTCTGAACAGACGTACTTCGTCAAGCCAAACTTGACAGCAAGACACAAGAACGGGTTGTGAATAGGCGGCGCCTTCATTCTCACTTCATAAGACCCAAATGTGCTCTTCGCCCAATGATCAGTCTCATCCGACTCTTTTGTCAACCAGAGCCACGAAATCGTCTTGTCCATCTCATTCAGGAACCTGCGCTGCAGCTCATTGTCATCATTGACGACGTATCGAGCATGTGTCATGGCGAGAGCAATATCGGGATACCACTCATCCAAGCGACGATGATGCTCAATTTCCTCGAGGGGATGTTTGAGTCGGAGAACGTAAGACCTGAGAAGGCGAAGATGGGGATCGAAACGTGGATCTTGGAAAGATGAGAGGCGAGATGCACCGGTTTGAACGAGCCAGTCGCGGACTGTGCGGTGGATGTATACCACTTTGCTGGTTGTCACTAGGCCTGCGACACTCTGTCTCTTGTCAGCGAAGCGCATGTTGCCTACTGGCTTGACGACGTGGACATTAACAAGACCAGCGAATCGTTCCTTGATGTATCTGATAGTTGTCTGACAACGAGCCCCAATCTCCTCGTCTGTTGCTTCGGCGATTTGGCGACTCAATGCAAGCCCGTCGTCATCTTCGAGCAGCGCGAAGGCGAGCTCCCATACAGTTAGGGAGTTAGCAGACTCATCTTTAATAAAGTCGGCGACGATTTCCCTCGCTTGTATGAGCTGGTACAATGTTGCAGTCTGCGTGATCTCGGACGACGTCTGGTCTTCAAGGAGTAGCTTCGCGAAGAGATCATCAAGTTCGGTAGGAAGACTGTCCAGAATTGCTCTGAGAATCTGGAGCCCGTTCGCCTCCGCTGCGGACGCGTGTTAGAAGAATTATCCTAAGGCTTAGGGCGCCAAAATAAAGTAGCCTAAGTGCTGGCCTAAACTTACATAAGGTAGCCAAATTATTTCGTCTCTTATGCTCTGCAAGCATTCTCTCAACAGCAAGTCTGACCCACAGAAACACACCATCGGCCTGCTCAACGAGCGAAGTGAGCAAGTCATGAGTGGCTTCCCGATCCTGCTTGAGTAGTCGTCGGATTTGCGAATCAGCCTTGAGCGTGTCCAGCGCATAGCGATACATGTCTTCATAGCTGAGATCCTGCAGCTTCGTGTTCGGAACGGAGCTTCCAAATGCCTTTTCGAAGACATTCCACGGTCGGGATGACAGGCAGAGCTTCAGCGAGCCATCGTGTTTCATTGTTAAGCCTTTGAAGAAGTCAATAATCTGCGTATGATCTCCTTCGAACTCATCCAGGCCATCGATGAACAAGCAGATGTTGGTCTGAGGCAATGCTGCGTTCAGAAGAGAGTGGAACGCAGCCTTAAGATCTCCAACAGTCCAGTCCAGCGCAAAGTTGACTCTTTCCTTGGTAGTCATTTGTCGCAAATGTGTCCAAAGGCTGGGAAAGGCCTTCTCGACAAGATCCGGATCAGAAGACAAGAGCTGATGAAGCAAGTATCGCAACAAACCAGTTTGAGACCGCTGCTGCCTTGAACCACTCGTCCAAAAGAAGAACCCAGCAGTGCTGATAGTCTTCTTGCCGGCCCATTTTCGAAGGTGATGTAGCGCAGCCGGGTGTTGCGAAAGATATCGCACCAGCGTCGATTTGCCCGAGCCAGGCTTGCCAGTGATCCAGTAGATAGGACCCAGTTCCGAACTGTTGAGCCACGCGGTGAAGGAGTCTCTGAACGTTTGGCGAAGAGGTTGACCGATGGATGAGTCGTCGAAGATCCAGTCGAGAGTTTTTGCGTGCGCTTCAGTGACTTGACTTTCGCGGTCGTGCATGCTCTTGTAGGCTAAGCTCTCGAGGATGAAGTCGTTAATGAGACCGGCAGGAGCGAGCCTCAGCGCTTTCTTGGCAGGTGCGCCGACCGTTCTTTCCACAACATCTTGGTCCTCCGGACCACGGTCAATCGCCTGCTCGGTTGGTTGATGCGATTCATATTCTGGTTCATCGACTTTTATACCAGCGAGCAAAGGTGGACAAGTATCACTGGCAAGTTTATCAGTAGCCGGCGAAACGAAACGAAACAAAACATACTGTAAAGTCGGCAAAACATCTTGGCACAGCCCAAGAACCTCCCCAAGCCTGCCCCGTAGCGCGCTAAGATCGTCCCTTCCCCAGACCCCGCAAACGTCAACTGGCCCACCATGAAGGCGCTGAAAGTGCACCAAGAGATCATCAGCGATCTGAATGCACGCAAACTTGATCAACGAGACATTCTCGGGAACAGGACCTAGATCTTTGACACACTGTACCGAAGACGCCAAGGCCTCGAATAAGCGAGCAAGATTTGTGTCACTTTGACGTTGAACAGCGTTGTAGACGTCGATTGTATTGGACAGACAGGACGTCAGGGCTGAGGATACAGTGTCAGATGCAGCTACGGCCATTTCATTCATGGTGCAGTGCAATATCAATTAAGTCACGGTAGTTATTAGTGTAGCGTATTTCTGCTTAACAGAGAATGATGAGAAGAAGAAAAGAAGAGGAATGATGATTGGAATGAGGGGTTTAAATAAGCACTCGTATCACACTTAATCACGCGTCAGAGAATCCCTGCCATCATCAACACCCCAAGTTTACTGGTCAACAACCATCGTATCGTATCGTCTTACAACGTTTGACTTTGACAGTCCTGTATCACGTTCCTCGAGACAACGAAATTACTACACCACTTCAGTCCAAGTCTTAGACCATGTGTTTTTAAGCTTTAATACCCCTGGAAGGCTTATCAGAAACCGTCGGTTTCGGAAAGTCGTATAAGATACGCCACTCCATCCTCCAAATTTGCCAACTTTCTACCATCAACAACTCATCATTCAACAATGACTCTCCTTTCCCTGTTGTTGGGAATTGCTTCGTTCGCGGCGTTCGCCCAAGCGGGTAACTCGCCAGGTCTCCCCTTCGTCATCAACACTTGGGGTGGCGACTTTACTGCTGCTACAGACGCCGCATTCAATGCGCTTCAAAAGTCCAAGACCTCAGCTGTCGACGCTGTTGAGATTGGCGGTTTGACATGCGAGCGCAACCAATGCGATGGAAGTGTTGGATACGGAGGTTCTCCCGACGAGAATTGTGAGACGACACTTGACGCTCTCATCATTGATGGCGATACCATGAATACAGGCGCTGTGGCTGCTCTGCGTCGCGTCAAAGATGCTATCTCCGTGGCGAGACATGTTCTTGAGTATACCAGTCATTCGCTCCTCGCAGGTGATCAAGCTACCCAATTCGCTGTCCAGAACGGCTTCAAGACGACCAACCTCACCACCAAGGCATCGGCGAAGAAGTGCAAGGAGTGGCAGGCTAGCAAATGCCAACCCAACTACCGAGTCAACGTCAGTCCCAACCCAGAACACTTCTGCGGCCCTTACCGTCCATTGGCAAAGAACAAGCAAGCCCAGCAGAAAGCTCAATCCTCACACGACACCCTCTCTCTCATCGCCATCACCAAAGACGGAAGTCTGGCCGCAGGAACAACCACAAACGGCGCATCGCACAAGATCCCCGGACGAGTCGGGGACGGCCCCATCGTAGGAAGCGGCTCCTACGCCGACAGTTCGCTCGGCGGCTGTGGCGCCACTGGCGACGGCGACATCATGCTCCGCTTCCTCCCCTGTTACCAAGCGCTCGACAGCCTGAGTCGGGGTCTATCTCCCAAGGAAGCAGCCGAGGATGCGGTTCTTCGTATGGTGCGCAAGTTCTCTGATCTCAAGAGTGGCATTGTCGTGGTGGATCGGTACGGGAACCATGGCGCTGCGGGCAGTGGATGGGAGTTTACGTACAGTTACCGAGGTGGGAAGATGAAGAAGACCAAGGTCGTCAAGGTGAAGCCGGTGCAGGAGGTACGTGTTGAACTGAGAAGGTCGTGATGAACATGGCTGACATTCGTCTAGGTTTGATGTTTAAACGTGTTATAGTAGGGGATCTCAACTGCCATAGCGAAACCAACTCCATAGACAGCTAAACCCCATGCCTAATATACCAGGGCTCTTGGACATTTTCACATCAATTGAGGATCGTAATTGTGAAAGCCAGCCGTCAGGATGTCAGAAAAACTAGCCACCGAGAGCATCAAGAGACGAATAACAGCTATAGGTACTTCATGCAGATAGACCTTAGGTCCTAGGGTAGCTACTGCTTTTGGTGGAACTTCAACCCCCTTAGGCTAGTTCTTTCTGCTGCTCAATAGGCTTAGAGGATAATTTTCATTTATTCAGGCACTGCCGGTCGCTGGTGTTTGTCAGTCATTGGCAGTGGCATCGGACCTGTCTGCTTGCACAGAAGCTAATGGAAGCGCATACATCAGGGCTTCTAAAATCCCTTTTCCTGCTTTCCCCCCCTCGTCTTCTTTCATCCTGCCGCACCATCCTTTCAGCCTTCATACACATCTTCAGCTCTTTACACTTGTCCCGACTAAGCATCCGTTCACACACACAATGGATTCACAGGAGTACCAGCCCCCGACAGAATTGCTGTCAGTTGCTGAGGTGGGTTAACTGTCCCAAATGCTAGCCTAAGCTGGCATAAAGTGTCTAATCATTTCGTCTCTCAGGCTCCATTTACTAACATATCCACAGATTGAGGAGCGCAGAGCGTTGGTACACAAGATCGAGCAGATCATCCGATTCAGCGGAGACGACGAGTTCAGGATGGAACAGAGACTTCTAGGTCCTGCTCTCTACCTTCCTCGAACAATTCTTGACGATTACATCGACGAACCCGACTTACACGTCTTTTTACGGGACCTTCTGGAGAGTGACTATCATCTCTCTCGTTCCTTCCGAATTCACCATCTAGTTGGACAGGAAGTGACAAGAAGCGAGGGTGAAAGGCGGGCCGCCTTGTCTCGGGACGGACATGCCTGCATCATCACACGTACTGCATACCCGGCAATGACATTTGTATTTCCCGGCTTCATGGTAGTAGGCCGTCGAGGCTTTGAAACGACTAGGTCGATGATGGGGGCGCAGTTCTTCATCAAGTATATTGAGGAGCTCGACCATGGATTCGGCAGTCGTGGAAACATCTTTGCCCTGAACGAAGAGCTAGCCAAATGGCGGCGTATGAGCGCACGGGCTTTTGAAAGCATCCAGGAGCCTCAGAAGGCTGACAAGGCAAGTGGTTGGGAGAACGTCTTAAAGTTCCACTGGCTACCTGATTGCAGCAAGAAAATCGAACTCGGTGGAAGTGTCGAATCAATCGATGCTACCATTGACCGAGTTATTCAATGTTTGAGTGTGGCCCAATCCAACGGACTGCCACCTCGCTTTCGTGAGGAAGGCGGCAACTTGATTAAACAACACCTTATCGATGGAGAGTTGCTGCGCAGCGGCCACATCTTCAAGGTCCAACATGAGACCAAGGAAGAAGCCGTCTTCTTCCGCGACACGATCAACATGCACTGGGTGTACTCACGCGTGTCGATGATCAGTTGCTAGCCTGTTACCTTTGGGTTTCAGAAAGGCCTTCATGCCCGTTAATGGGAGAGGGTATTTCCACGTTGCGTGAGCATCGGAAAGACTTTAATCTTTTGCAAGAGAGAGGTATTCCTTCTATTAAAATATTGGAAGGGGCCCTTTGGGGTCGGGTGACGAAGTCGGACTCTGCACCTCCACGTGGTGTTGCCTGGAAATCCGTTGCTATTAGCATGGAGCCAACGCAGAGACGCATTTACTATGATCAATTGGGACGGGCCCATCTAGTTCAGTGGAATGGCGACGCATTTTCCGACAATTGTTCTTGAAAACGGAGTAGATGGCTACATCGCTGGCTCCCACGGTTAGAAGGCTGGCTCTTCCAGCGTCAGGGTGTTGGAAGAATTGGCTGCCAAAAGCATAATAGACGAAACAGTTTTAGTTATCTTATGCTATCTAGACTATACCTTAGCTCAAATTATCCTAACGGCCTAACCCTTAGACAGGGGGGGTACGTGTTGAGCTGAAGAGGCCGCGATGAACATGGCTGATACTCGTCTAAGTTCAATCGTTAAACTTGCTATAGTAGAGAATCGATAGACAACAGAAGAATTGTATTCGAAGCAGTATTTAATCGTAAAATAGTCTAAGTAGTGGTCTAAACTAGCATGGAATAAATGAATGATGTCGTCTTTGAAGCTTTCGGTATGCCTTCCTGACTTCCATACTCATTGAGAATAGTCAGGGCACAACGTAGTGAGCCGGAGTATCCTTCTGGCGGTCAGAGCCAAGAAGGGATGACGGCAAGCAGGCAACGGGATGCTGCCGTTTGCTCATAATTGCTTGTCGGTTGCTAGTTTATCGACGGTTAGTGACAGTTGTTGTCGGTTGTTGGCAGGTGGGAAATGTCTGTTAGGTCGTACAGTAGTTGTTGATGAAAGCTGGAAGCACATGCACCAGGACTCTTACAAATCCCCGTTTCTCCTCCATCCTTTCTTTCTTCTTTCCTCAATCAAATTACATCTATTTTGCCAGTCAGTCAGTCATCCACATCCCCAGTCACCTACTATATTAACATTTCTTCTTAGTTCCACACGAAATGAGTGGCAGTCACTCCGCAAACCGGGTGCGCGAAGACGCGTCCGTTCTTTTTACATCAGCATGGGTAAGTTACCTGCTCTAAGGCTCAGGATTCTGCATGTACTAACGTGTTCACAGATCAAAGCTCGCTGTCTCTTGGCCGTGGAGATTGAAACAGTCCTTAAACAACACCGTGGCCCTACCTTTATCTTGGAGCAGTGGCAGATTGGCCCCATCTTCTTCGTTGACGAGAAACTTATCAGATCCTACCTCAACAATGCACAACTTCATCCCCACTTGTTCAATCTCCTGCTTGGTAGTTACCAGCTCGCCCGCATGTACCGGCACGGGAGAGCCCAGCCTGATTCACCGGCCGGAACTGAAGCGAAACGAAGCGACTATGAGAGAGTTCGAAAGGCTGTTAAGATTCTCCATGGGGACTGTTGTATGATCATCAGAACCGCAGATCAAGACATGGCCCACGTTTTTCCGTGGGTAGCGACAGCCTCGGATGGCCATGTGACTGCAACTCGTCGGCGCTTTGGCTACGCGAAAGGGGTAATGGGCGACAACTTCTTCTACAAGCACCTGGGCAACATTGAGATCGGAGGGTTCGAAAGACCCGGAAACTACATTCCCCTTAACACACAACTTCATCGATGGTTGGATGGTGCGTATTGGACGTTTGAATGCATCCAAGGTCCTCAGCAGGTTGCAACAGGCAAATGGTCAATCGACCTGAAGTTCAATTGGTTGCCCAATTTGATGCGTCCTGCTGCCCAGAGTGGCCAACGGCGTCCTGCTGAGAACATCCAGGGCATGGTCGACCGGATCGAATACAAGTTGGCTGAGGAGCAGGGTAAGGGGCTGCCAGCCCGTGCTCCAGGAGTGGGAAGCACCGGGTTCATTGGAGCAAATTTTAAGGACGGGGAAGCTCTTCAGAGTGGTCATGTTTTCCCTATCGTTTACGACACGCACGATGACGCTGAGTTCAGTCGCGACATGTTTTTCATGCAGTGGAAGTTCATGCGCATGCTGACTATTAGCTCTTGGTAAGTAGCTTACTCAATCTGCTACCAAGACCAAATCTAGTGTACCTTTTCCCATAGGCATATGCATTACCTAGGTAGATAGACAATAGAGAACGCTTCTTCTATCACCTACCTATGCTCTCGTGGGTCAATTCTCTTAACACCTTAGCGGCTGGCTTATACAGTTATAATCCTCTATTGATGTGAAAATTTCTAAAAGCTCTAGTATACCGGGCGCAGGGTTTAGCTATCTATAAAGCTGGTTTCGCCGTAACAGTTGAGTTTCCTTTAGTGTGTCGAAGTTGGCATGGAAAAGTAATCGACCGTACCCTGTACCAGCTCCACTTGTTGCCGTCGCTCGTTCCTCCCCCACATTAGACTGTGCCTTTGAATTCCGCACTGAGTAGCGGGGTATTGTTTCAACGAAAGCTTCATCCATTACCATCTGTCGAACCCTTTGTCCTAGGATCTCCTTTGACTTTTTGACCAAGCATAATACCGATTCTTGCCTACGGATTCAAATATCTCTTGGAATATAATTGCAAAAACTTACATCACTCCATCAAGCTACAATCGCAGCACTCTCGTCATGGATGACCAATTTGGAGGGCGCACCGACGATGATCTCTTCTACGATGATTTCGAGCCCGTCGAAAGCGAGACTATAGTGACCACCGAAGTCGTCTCCCCTGCAACTGAGCCCACGCCAGTAGCGCCAGCTCAACCGACTTCTGTTGCTCAAGAGAAGCCTGCGCCAGCGACCACACCCTCAGCACCTGCCTCTAAACCCGCAGGCCTCTCATCTTCTCGATACGCAGACAAACCAACCCCAGCCCCAGCCCCAGCCCCCGCTCCAGCTCCAGCACCAGCACCAGCTCCCAAGCCCACGAAGCAGCCTCCCCAACCAACATCCAATGCTCCTCCCAATGCGCCCACTGCCCCTCGCGAAAAGACTCCCCATGGCTCTCACATCAACTCCGCAGCTCGTCTCGGATCCGGCGCAAACCCGCGCCAGAAGCTTACCGAAGCGGAACTCGCCGAGAAGATGGAAAAGATGAAGCTCATCAATGCCGAGAAGACGCGCGAGTTCGAGAAAGCTGAGAAGGATCAGAAAGACCACGCCGCCGCATATGCTCGTGGTATGGAAGAGGCCAAGAAACGACGTGCGGAGGAAGCCGAGCGACGTAAACGCAATGACGAGGATCGGCGCAAGCTAGAGGATGAGCGTGCTAAGAACAGAGAGCGAAAACTGAAGGCTATGGGCATGAAGGAAGGTGGATGGGATGAGGGCAAAGAGGCCCAGGAAGAGGAGGAGAACAGACGGTTCCGTGGTGCGAACGGTGGTATTCGAGGATCGAAGACCGGTGGTCTTGGTGGAAGTCGGTATGCGACCCGGGACAATGAAGAACACGACGTGGATCGTTTCCTTGACGATAGACATCGCGGTGGCAGGGGCAGAGGTCGTGGGCGCGGAGGTCGAGGAGGCAGAGGCGGTCGTGGTGGTCATGAAAGCGCGGCGCCTGCACCACCCAAACAGGCTGTCCCAGCAGCTGAAGATTTCCCAGCTCTCCCTGGCGAGGTCAAGAAGAGTGCAGCTGCGCCAGCCAACGACAAGCCAGCTTTCGCCGCAGCAGCAGCAGGGTTACCGCCCCCGTTGCCGCCACTCGCTGGTGGAAAGTGGGACGAAGAGATGGATGAGTATGATGAGCTAAACAAGAAGTCATAAGAATTCAGGTAAATGAAAGAGCTGGAATACGAGGCACGGCTAGATAGCGGAGTTGAGAACATTGGGAAAATACCAAACATAGGCAGCATTGTTAGACAGCATCAATAGTCCAAGCGAGATTGCACAAATTCTCCTCCATTTTCGTTCGCTCTCTATCGCTGAGCTGCTCGGTCTAGAAAGGGTATTGCCATCCATGCTTAAAATCTTAAAGTCAACTCTTTCTGTCTCAATTTCCATTCCTTTTAAGCAGCGCCCCAACGCCTTTGTATAGCCCTTTAAACAAATATTACTCGTAGTCTACCATCCACCTCCTCTATAACCCCTTCCACCGCGACCGCTCCTGTATCCTCCTGAACCGCGCGGTCCTCTAGGTCCGCCCATGCCAGGGCCATCATCGTCCATCGGTGCCCTGGAGCGACCCTTCATTTCCTTAGGGAACGCATCGTAAGTCTTTCGCATTTGCGCATATCCTAGATGCATCTTTCCGTAGAAGTGATCCGCCAGGCGACGGTCGTTGTCAAGTCTGCTGAGGTACGCACCGCAGACGTCGCAGACCTGGAGTTTCTGATGTCCCGAAGGACCCGACGTGTCGGAGAGCGCTTTGAGCTCCTTCTCACGATCGGCTTTAGATTGAGAGGCTTGGCGGACGCGGAAGAGCTCGTCTTGGGCACGGGAGACTTCGCCCATGGAACCGAGGATTTCGACTTCGAGGAGGCCGTTGTTAATGGACGCTGTGAGATCGGAGATACTTTTGAGCTGCGCAAGTTAGCATTACTGCAGTAAAACTGTAGTAAAAGACATACCAGAACGTTAGTCTGACGAATCTCATCAGGTGTCTTCTCCAATCGTCTCTGCGCAGCATCGATTCGTCGGTTACAATCGTCGATATACTTTTGCAGATCGCGCATATAATCGTACTCGAATCCATATTTCTGCTTTTCTCTGTCCGACAAAGCCTCGTATTCTGTCTTCAATCCTTCGCTGTGCACTTTTGGGCACTGACCAATGTCTTGCTTTGTGTTTGTGAAAAGGTCGTGCGGACAGGTGCCTGCCAGGTAGGAGCGGCAGACTTTGGGGTCTGTAAGGGAGAGCTGAGCGGCGCGCGACGTCGAGGAAGCCCCCATAAGCTGCTCGAGCAGCTTTCTCTGTTCAGCGGCCATTGTGTGTTCGTCGTTCAAATATGCTGTTTGAAGATGTTGAAAGTTGGCGGGGCCTTGAAGATCCAAGATGCGACGGCATGTGGAGGAAGCGCGCGCCGGAGAGCTAAGTTTCTGCCTGTCTCCACCGCTTACTGCATCGAACCTTCCACGTCGCAACTGGAGCTCTCCAAGCTACGACTCCAAGTCGACTTCCCAAGGGCAAAGGTGCGATGTGAAGTCTTGAACGACTTCCTCCCTCTTTAACCCACTTCACGATGCGCCAATTTCTGGCCTATCTCCTACTTGCCATCACAAATGGCTTTGCCCTCACTTCGGCCGCGGCATCCGGTTACCATGAGCAATTGACGCTTCGACCTTTACCCCTGTCCCAGCTTCTAGCGAGCTTCAACTTCCGAGCCAATACTTCAATCGCCGACTTTGAAGCGCACAACTTCCGACTCTTTCCTCGATCACTAGCGCAGATTCTTCAGTATGCCGGTACAAGAGAGTTACATCTCCGATTCACGCTGGGAAGATGGGATGCCCAGTCGTGGGGTGCCCGGCCCTGGGATGGGACCCGCGAGGGAGGCACTGGTGTTGAGTTGTGGGCGTGGCTGGATGCTGAGACGGACGCCGAAGCCGATGAGAAGTGGTTGATCTTGACCAACGCTTTATCTGGATTGTTCTGCGCCAGTTTGAACTTCATCGATGAGACGAGGACCATTCGACCTGTTATGTCTTTCCAGCCCGATGGGCACCATTCGAATTCGTCGCTGGCCAACACAAGACTTCTGCATGGTGTTTTGCCGCACGAAGTCGTGTGTACAGAAAACTTGACACCTTTCCTCAAGTTGCTGCCGTGCAAGGGCAAGGCTGGAATTGCCACCCTGTTGGATGGTCACAAGCTCTTTGATGCCTCTTATCAGAGCATGGCAATCGACGTCAGGCCCAAGTGTGATGCCGATGGTGAATGCTTTTTGGAGATGGAAGAGACTGTGGATATGGTTCTCGATATCAATCGGTCCAAGCGACCTCAGAGTATGTACCTCGATCTTATCTGGTGACTTCTCTAACAACTACTAGACAACCCCATTCCAAGACCCCCTCCTGCTCACGAGCTTCTCTGCGATACTTCCAAGTCATACAACTCAGAGCACGCCTGCTTCCCCGCCGATAGCCTAGATGGTCAAGACTGGACACTAGCTCAAGTCTTCGGTCGACCTATGAAGGGAACATGTCCCCTAACCGACCCCGACGTTCCTCCCGTCTGTGTCCAGATCCCCCAGTCCCGCGATATCTACACTACCGAAGGCGCCCGCGAAATCAGATCCCAAGACGGAAACTCTCGATGCTACAGCCTAGACTCCAATTCCGAGCTTGCCCTCATGCTCGTCAAGCCCGAATCACAGGATGAGGACAAGATCCTTAACAAGCCAGAAACGCCCCTACTCTACGCTGATCGCAGTTTCAACGGCCACGGCCAGGAACATGGTGGTGTACAAGCTATTCTGAGCAACCCTAGCGATACCGACGTCGAGTTTGTCTACATGGAATCCCTTCCTTGGTTCATGCGTATCTACTTACACACCCTCTCGGCTCGCATCGCCGATGCTCCCTCGTCAAACTCGTCCGATCTGATCAAGGAGATCTACTACCGTCCTGCCCTGGACCGCGCGCGGGGTACACAGCTCGAACTACTCATGCGCATCCCTCCACACTGCACCGTTTTCCTCACCTACGATTTTGAGAAGTCCATCCTGCGATACACCGAGTATCCTCCTGACGCCAACCGCGGCTTCGACGTCGCCGCCGCAGTTATTACAACGCTTGAGCCCAAGGTCCTCAACATCCGCACCACAACACTGCTACTGTACCTTCCTACGCCAGATTTCAGTATGCCATACAATGTTATCATCTTTACATCGACTGCCATCGCCCTTGCATTCGGAGGACTGTACAACATCCTCGTCAGAAGATTTGTCGGCGCTGATGAGGCCCAGGGAATGGCTTTGAAGGCGAAGATCTTAGGGCTCATCAATAGACTAAAGGGCAAAGTCGTAAAGAAATAGATTTGATGTATGAGTAATTCTTTTATAGCATAATACACAAGCATGTTCAACACCGTTACCGCACACTTCATTCAGCTGGACTGGGATCTCGAGAGCCAAGCGCATGGACCTGGTTGGTTGCTCTGGTCAGGGTCGAAGTTCATCTTGCATTCGGTCTGACCGTTCTTCAAACGTTGCACGCAACGGCCCTACGTTCTCTCCAAGCATAATCGGGCCGCGTAATTTGATCTGGGAAACATGGGCACGAGCTTATCGCATCTCTGGGTCGAGTGGTTTTGGAGTTGCAGATGACGAGGGAGGACGCACATGTGTTCAGGGTCTAGCAGAAGCATGGCTGAGCACTGAACATACCTCACAGGACTGCGCAGTTAATGGGAAAGAAGACAATCGAACACTTGATCGCGATTGAACAATAAGACTTATTTATACCATCCCGGAACATGTCTTCTCGTTCAAGGCATCTGCGCGAGATGTAACCATAATAACGAGGCATCAACTAGAAAAGGCCGGCGCCTTCCTTCCTCCGTTCCTTCCTCGACTTTCCCTCTCGTCCAATCTCTCAATAGCCACCACCCGCACAAACATTCCATGCGCATCAACATCACACCTTCCATCTCATGCCACCGCCCTCGCCACCATGAAGCTCACCCTTTCGCTTCTAACCATGGCTTTCGCCATGGTGAACGCCTATTACACCCTCAGCGTCTTCTCTCCAAAGGTTCCTCAGATTCACGCCCGCGTGATCAACGCTCGAAATAGGGCTTTCATTATCGGTGCTGCGCAGCCAAGTACCTTTTGCGATCTGAACAATGCGACGGAGTGTCCTGATGGGACTTCTACACAAGTCAATGCAAACATGACTGGCCTTGCAGTAAGTTACTTGTTCCTGTCCTAACTGACTTCCGCTGATTGCAATAGGCCGCAGTTCCAGGTGGTCAACTCATCTTCGTCGCGCCCGACGGCATTATCTCGTACCCATCCGCCCACTCTGCGCTGCGCCCGCCAGGTTCCCAAATGGGAGGCTTTCATCCGGTGCACATCATCTCTGAGTGCCAGATGCCCGTCACGATACTCATGTGGTCGCCCGAGAACGGCAACTCTGGACTCTGGGCTTGCCCGACTGCGAGGAACATGCCTGTTACGAACGAAGCGGTTCTCAAAGCGACGACGGGATTGTTCAAGGGGAAGGGGTGCTTGGAGGTGGATGGAGTTGAGATACAGACTGCTGGTGACAAGTTTGCGGCTTGGGCTTACACATAAGCGGTTGATTGGGAATGAATGTTATGAGACGATGTGATTGCGAGTTCAAGGAGGATATGTCTGCTGTGTTTTGAGATGATTGTAGTTGAGGCCTTTGTGTGGGTTCATATCTGTTCAATTGAAGGGCATCCCGAAGCTCAACGCTGCTTTGCAATATCCCACATCTCCCGCGTGCGCTCAAGTAAGTAACAGAAAAGTTATCCTCTAAGGCTTAAGCTACAGAAATAAAGTAGCCTAAATGCCGGCCTAAGCTAGCATAAGGTGATCGAATTGTTTTGTCTCTTGTGGTCTCAGCGACACGATACCGTCTCGTGCTCACCGAAGACAAAAATCAGCACTGAAAAAAGTCATGATGGTGATGAAGAAATGTGATCTAGTCTAGTTCTGCCATATTACTCATCAAAACTGTTAATCTCCAGGTGTTGACCACGCCACATCAGAACAATCATCTGAACCGCTATCCGGTTTCCTCTGAAGGTGCGGCGGGGGCTTCTGGGCTTGGGTTTACGAAACCATGGATGGATGTTTTCCAACTCTGACCCTTATCCTTCACCTTCAAAGTTGCCTTACCCAACGCCCGCCCGACCGTTCCTTTCCCGCTACTCTCCCGTCTGAACTTTTCCTGTCGCGCTTCCATCGACTTATCCTTTGGATCCATGCCCGACAACAGCCAAGGATGCCCAGCACCACCACAAAAGGCCGTGAACCAAACAGAAGCCCAGTGCACTTTGATCGCATCCACAAACTGCCCAGCATCCTGTCGCGACAACTCTCTGGCGATGACATGACCGGTTTGCAGCGGCTGTCGATTTTTGGCCTGTACTTTACCGTACTCCTGAGACTCCGGAGCGCAATCTTCGAGTTTGTCAAGCTGACCATACACCGGCCTCCAATCACGTTCAAGGTCCATCATTTGGCCGAACCGTGGTTTGAGTCTGGGCATCCAGTGGAATTCCAAGTTCACCTGAACGGCGTCGTTGCCAACATCAGCCATGGACAAGTACTTGAATGCACAAAGACCGTCCTTGAGGTAATTGTACAGGACCGGGTCGATAGAGAGCATGTTCCATAGCTTGTGAGTTGCGCCTAGCTTCTGTGTGCTGACAGGAGGGTCTGGCCATGTTGTAAGGGACGTGTTTGTCAGGATGGATCCGTCATGAACGGAGCCTGTGGCGTTCATGTGCTCGACAGTGTCATTCCAAGTAAAGGGGATAATATAAAAGACCCGCGGGGAGCCTTTGCCTGTCACTACACACACGTTTTCGTCGCGAGTGAGACACTCAGCTTCCAAAGTTGTGTTGCGAGGAACGGGCGTGAGAGCGGGATCGGCCTCGAAACGAGAATGGTACTCCATAGCCATATCCCAGGCTTCCACATCTTCGTAAGGTATATCCTCGAATTCTGACTGCTTGTCGAGAGGCTTAAGAATGGCGTGCTCCCACTTTGGGTCCTTCAGATTGTTTGGGTCGAGGTGAAGCATGTCTATGAATCATTAGTCGCTGCTGATGCCAAAGTAAAGTATAGAATGTAGTGACAGGAGTGAGTCAATGGGAGTACTTACAGTGTCTGCAGAATGGGGAGGTGACTCTCAAAAAGCGTAGATGACTGCTTGGTGGCGTCAGGTTCGAAGAATGGGAACATAGCGTACCGCCCTTTTGAAGGTGATTGATAGGTGCCAACGCGACCGTCGCAAGGTTCTCGCAATAGAAGCGGAAGTCAGGGTTTGTGGTCTTGATGTACGCTTGGATCTGGCAGGCATAGTGGTATCGATCATCGCTCTCAGCAGACTCTGCGGCACTAGGCGTAGCACGCTCACGCGTAGGAAGCCGCCCAAATCTAAAAGACATGTTGGTGAAAATTGAGATGTTGTAAGATGAGGAAGAACAAAGCAGGAGAATGTTTTGAGGTGGAAGTGCAAAGGGGGATTTACAGTACTTTGCTGCAGGGTGTCGGAAGAATTGGCCGAGCATGAGAGACGAAATAATCTAGTCAAAAGGCAAACTTTCTTCTGTTACTATAAAATTAGGCAGCAGATGTAAAGTTTGTGCTGTGACACAAATGAGGGGCTATACCAACGGCAGCAAGCAGGCCTTTGGCTTTCAGAAAACTACCAGCCAGTGCCAGGATTGGATGGGAAAATAGTAGACAAACAAAGTAGAGTTACGATCAGTCAATGTCGACAGGCAATCCCACTCATACGGAAAACGCTCACCCGAAACAAATAGAACCAGCTGTTCACGGTCTCACCGTCCATGTAGTGTCGGCGCTTCTTCCTGAGAACAATCGGCCGCATGGATGCGCTTCGTTTCCGTGCAAACATCTGGGTTACAGGCGCTTCATTCAGCATTCGATAACTTTACATGAAAACGGTATCGGATCGTACCAAGTGGGTTTAGGTACATCCCCGACTTAGACGGGATGTTATCTGGCGTCCGCCGTACATCCCGGTGCACTATGCCTAATGTGAATTCTCTCCCCGGCACGGACACGGAAGTCTACGGACACGAGGCCCCACAGACGCTCCGGGTAGCGGCAAGATACGACGAAGTCCTCAACCACGTTTGACATTGATTGAGCATTGCTCAGCGTGGCACCACTTAGGATGTAAATTCAAGAGCTCTTGGTTAGCCGAGAAGGGTATTGACATTCAGCGGTGAAGCTGTGTAATTAAACCTGTCATTTCGTTGAGCACGCATTTCGGGCATCTAGAATTGTGTCACCCTCCAAAATGGGTGTATTGAATTGGGCCAATCACAACACCTCCACTGGATCTTATTTGGCCCGTGTGACAAGGCGGGGTTCTGCGTTATTCTATTATTCGCAAAGCATCAACAGCAGAGAAGCAAGACGGGAAGCAAAGACACCAACATAATGCCGCAAGCAGTGGTCGTCATGGCGCCCGAAAAGCCCAAACTAAATGACAAGACCATGTCGGTTTTCCTCGCAGGCATTACAACAAGCACAAGCGAAGCAGATTGGCGCCAAACGCTCACGAATGCATTGATCGACTATCCAGTTACAATCTTCAACCCAAATCGACCTGATTGGGACGGCACTTGGAAGGAAGACTTCTCCGACAAGCGTTGGGAGGAGCAGGTCTCATGGGAGCTGGATATGCAGGATACCGCGGACGTTGTCGTTTTCTTCTTCCACAAATCCACAGATGCGCCGATCAGTCTTTTGGAGCTTGGATTGGCTATTAGGACAAAGACGGTGGTTGTCTGCGCCCAGAACGAGTACAGAAAAAGGGGCAATGTTGAGGCTGTTTGTCGAAGGTTTGGTGTGCAATTGCTGAGCACTGAGGTGCAACTCCGAGACTGTCTGATCGATATCTTGGACAGGAAGAAGTGACATAGTGGGGTGGACAACAGAATAATTGTCCTCAATCCTAAGTGTTAGGGTGTTAAAGTAGTATGGTCTAAATGCTAGTCTAAGTTAGCAGAATGTAAACAAATTATTTCGTCTCTTATGCTTGTGTATCCAGTTGTGGTATCAATGACTCAAACCATCACAACCTCCGCGTTCGAGAAGCTGGCAGCAAAGTGGCCCTTTCATTGTAGTGGAGCTTACGATGACCCGGGCTATAAAGGAGGAAAGGTTCTCCTCTCACCTCATATCCTTACCTTCCTACCTACCTAGCACTTTACATTACAGCTGTCTACTCAAACACTCAAGCCTCACCAACATTCAACAATTGTCAACCAAACGAAGCCTAAGATGGGTATACCTTCGTTCAAAGAAGATGTAAGCTTATTCCTCTTCTCATGTCTTCATCTCATCGTCACATCATCACGCCGTCTCATTGTTTTATCTCATCATGTCTTCATGTCTATATTCCTTGATCCCTTGATCCCTCGATCTCTTGTCCTGAAAGTCTCAGGATATCAATGTTTCTCATTATCCTACCCTGCCATCCTTTAACAAGATGCCTAGACTTACAATTAACAGGATCGCAAGATTACCCCAGCTCAGCAGGCGGCGTTTGTCAAGGCCTACCTCGAGGCCTCCCTTGAGGCCAAAAAACCCACGACCGAGCCTGCAAAGGCTAAGGGTCGAGATGACAAGACTTGCGTTCTTGTGGGCAACGATGCAGAGGTGGCTCATTTGCCCCCATTTCAGTTTGCGCATTGAATGTATGAGTGTCGGAAACGGCCAATGGGGGTATGGGAAGGATCAGCCGCCGGAATTATGAGATGGAATAGCTTAGCTACCTTGAGACCCATTTTCGACCTCAATTGACTCTTCTTCATCTTGGCACCCTAAATTGAAAGGACCATTCCTTTCAGATGACAGTTCCCTTTTTGCTCACCTGGCCACATACTCATAGCACACAGTGCCCTTGAATGCATTGCTCTAGAGCGCATAAAGCAGCCAGTGTTATAATTAAATGGAACGTAAAGCAGGCCGGTGGAAGGGCAATTGTCCAACCGGTTTGCAGTCAATTGTCCTCAATTTGAACTTGACGACTTGGGCAGGTATGTACTTCCTTCGACACTGGACGTTAACATGATCATGTTGGTCACCGACACGCAAGAACACGACTTTCCTCGTATCTTTGGTAAGCAGCAGGGCCTTTGTCACAATAATTTCTCTTTTCCCCGCAAGTGCGGGAAGAAGCTACGATGCGAAAGGACCCAAGCTTGTTCCAGACACTGCCAGAAAGCCTTTGTTCTCTTCATTCACCACCGACTCCCTTGTTTCTCATCATAATAACCACAAAGAAGTGTTCCTCGTTATTCCACGGACTATCTCATTGTTCAGCAGGATATGTTATTGTTCACTCCGGCGACGCTGTACGCGTTGATGGTCTTGCTACACAAAAGAGTGCCACTATCCACATCACTTGGCTGATCTAGAACTATTTATGCATGCTCCTCTTGTTATATCAATTGAATATCGCCCATATCAACTTTTAAAACAATCATTTACTTACTCACAAGCCCTACCATTAACCCATCGCCAGAATGGCTAGAACTAGAAGCAACAGACCTCCCCGCCTCATCCAACCTTGGCAACAGCGCGCCCTGGACAATGGCCGCACTCCTCTGCCCGAAGCGCCAGGAGAGAGGCCTTGGCTGCGTTCCAAGCCTCCCTCATCTCAAACCCCAAAGAACAGCAAGCGCGCCCCAGCCGGCTACAAGTTCTGGCCAGAGCAGGAGATGCGACGACTAATAACACTGAAGAAGAGCGGCGCGACATGGGATGCTCTAACCATAGCTTTCCCAGATCGTACGAGGGAAGCAATCAGACAAGCGTATCATAAGCGTCGACACGCTGTCGAGAAAAAGATGGAGATTGAAGCCGCCAAGGCAGAGGAGGAGGGCGACACCGATGAGGAGAGCGACACAGATGGCTGAAGAGTGCTATGGGACTGAGCTCCCGATATTATACCAGTCAGTAACGGAATTCTATTGCTTTGCATTGTTTTAGACCCGTTTCATTGCTCTGAGCCTTCGATAACAGTGGAAGTGAAGGCGTCACAAGTCCTCATCCACAGTCACAGTTTTTTTAATGAACAGTTTAGCCACTATCGAGTGGAAGTCGTATTGAGATTTTATTTCTCCTTGACCAAAAATCGCACGTAGTCTCCAAACCTCCAACCCTTCAATGTCGTGCGCGGTCTTGCTCAGTGTCGTACCTGAGCCCGAACACAACAATATTCTCATTGCCTACAGCCGTGTCCAAATGATCTCCCCGGTCGCGCCCTTCTTTCCTTTGCTTAATTAATTGAATATACATCTCTGAAAGTCTAGAGACCGTCAGTATAGCCATGCGCTACCCCAGCGCTCTCGCTTACGTCTTTGGGTGAATGCGAACCGTCCTTGGAAGGTGGAGGGCTCGGCCAACCTTGAGCCCTCTATGCCCCAGGTTTATCCCCCGGAAACTCAGGAAGAGGTGTTCTTCCGTTAGCGATGGCTTTTTGCTGCCATGGCTTCAGGGTCGTGGTGCTTCTGGTCTCCATGTTGCCGTTGGTCTGCGCCTTGTCGGTAGTGGACTCCTTGACTGTCTTGATCTCCCTGGCGCTCCTAGTCTTGGGCTTGTTGATAATCTTGGTTTCCTTGATAGTCTTGGCCGTCATGACAGTATTGGTGTCCATGTTGGTTTCGGTCTCCATAATGGTATGTCGGAAAGCGATGCAAGTTCGAATGCCTGAAGTAAGTCTCGGGTTATATAAGTGATCTTTAAGTTCCATCAGTGTATTAGCTTCGTGAAGTCCAGTCCTTGAGAGTTTCATGCACGTAAAGGTAAACGATCGTGCCTGCGGAAAAGCTTAGTTTGCATATACTTTCGCTCATGCGCTCTTGCCGTCTACCTAGCGTTCAAACACCAAGTATCAACGCACTAAACGAACAGAATTAAAGGTGATCCTATATCTTCAAACGACTTTCATTGAGGCTTATGTCTCCGATATAAACATGTTCCTGTTACGGTCAAACGGCGCCCTCCTCAGATCGTATTGAGGGCTCGGGGTGTCAAGACCACACCCGAATCACAATACGCTTCTCGTGTATACTTCAATAGTCATCGCCAGTGGATCCATAGAGGTGTGTTCCGCGTTCCAACACTTCAACTTCATCGCCGACTTGTATATATACACCCTCTTGCTTCCCAGGCATCTTTCCAAAGCAAGAGTCTTCGGGGACGCAATGCATGCCTATATAACCAAGAGCTTTTGGGTTTCCATCCTCGATAGTACGATGCTCAATCAATGTCGAACTTGGCTGAGGCTTCCCTCGTGTCTTACCGTGGCCCGGAGTTTCCGTGTCCGGCTTGCCGGTGTGAGGATTGACATTGGGCAGGGTGCAGCGCGACGTACGGCAAACGACTGATAGTGTTGGAGATCGGCCTATACCCCCATTTGGTACAATGCGGTACCGTTTCCATGCATCCTCGTCAAACGCCGAAGCGCCTGTGACCCAGATATTTGCGCGAAAACGAAGCGCGTTGAGCGGTTGGTTCTCCTTGGGGAGAAGCGCTGATACTGCGTGGACGGAGGCCAAGTTGTTGATGTTGATAGGCTGCTGGTCGGTGTAGCCGTGAACAGCTGGCGTTCCAATATGCTGCAAAGGTGCAAGATTCTTTTCAGTACGTACGAGGCTATCCGGAGTAAGCCGTAGCAGTGTAAGCTTTTGATGGTCTGAGATCTTGAGAAAGCGTTTTAATTGGGGCAACGCATCTGCAACAGACGGTAGGCGGTCGAGATCCAAGCCCTTTGCCTCCCTGGAATGAATATTGAAGGGCTTCATCATCAGCCCATGCTCTTCTTCAAATCCTTCGTACGAAGATATCGGCACAATCCCGACGACTTCCCTTTGGCTTCTCCAGAATACTGATTTGAGTCGGCCAGGCCAACCGATTGGGTCGGGATCTGGGAATTTGAAGACGACACACCCTTGAGACTTGACCAACGGATCGCTCTCATCGCTGCCTGGATGAGGAAGCCAAATCTCAGTCTTGATCTGGGACATCAATGGTTTAGTACGCTGGCTAATAAACCGCCAAATAGGACCACCTTCTGATGCCGGCCGATTGACTTCCGTCGCCAGAGCAAAGAAACGGTCCAGAAAGAAGCCACTCTTGAGGAGCTGAGCACGATTCAATTCAACAGGTGCGCAGGACTTAATGGGATGGATGAAGATGGCTTTGATCCTGATGGGAGCCTTGCTCGATGCGCCCGCGGGAAGATCATATTGGGGATCCGTCTGATCCTGCATGTTGCTTCTTTCGACACCTTGCCGTCGCAGGTTCCGGAGCTCTCTTGAAGGTCGGTTGCCATTTTGGAGGAATAAGGCTACGAGAACGGGTGTGCCGAGTAGTATGGCGATTGCCAGAGCTGGAATGATCTCGTTGGCCATGATATCTCGCTGCTAGAGAAGGATGGTACGCAGCGTTGATGGATCGATTGGTCCGAAGGCAGATATTGACCCAAGATTCACCCGAAAGAAAAGGAAGAGAAAAAGAAATGAATATAAAAAAAATTATGATGAAGGAAGAAAAAGCAGCAGTGATGACGGTCGTGACTAACTCCTCGGGAAGGAGCCTACCAAAGCCAGGCCGAGACCGGGCAGTCGAGATATTCATGGTCTGTCAGCAATTGCGGCGCTCTGATTGGTCAAGCAATGGTCGATTTGGAATCAGAACTGTACAGTAGCAGATTCTGTAATACTTATTCGGTACATTTTACCATGGGTTTTAACCAATATTTTCTTTGTTCACCGGTCACCGGCCAATTTGGACTGTCTTGTAGCAAACGGAACTCACAGTCGTTGATATGACCCTTCATTTGTGCCATTGAACAAAAGTTACGTCCGCTACCCGATTCTACATATCATAGAGGTGGGTGCTCAAGACTTGCCAGGACCCCCGCAAGTGCTTCCCCGTAAAAGGATAAGGCTAGCATGTGTCTTAATGACTTGATGCCTCGGTAGCTATGTCATTATCTGCTTGTACAAGCGTTTCCTGTTGTGTTTCCTTACATGGAGGTTGGCTATGGAGTCAATTCAAGGAAACCTTTGGAAGTCCAGCAAAGCTTTTTCTTCTTGCAACCTGGATAGGTGGAAGACTATTTTCTTCTTTCATCTTTCTATTTCATATATAGACCATTGTTGGAGAGGCACTCTAGAACTTAGCGCCTCTGCACTTCGCACCCGATTCAGATAAATACAGGCAGGATATGGCAACAGAAGAATTGTACTCTTAGCCTTGAAATGCTAAGCTGCAATGCCTAAAGTATAGTATAAGCTAGCATCAAGTGAGTAAGAACTGTAGGTCTTAGACTCTCGACGACGGATTCTTCTGATAGGCAGGCCATCAGGCAGAAAACTGTTGGAAGAGGTAAAGTAACCACCAGATAAGGTTTCTGAAGATATTTACACTTTGGATAAGGCATCGTAACTCCTCCGCCTACACGGAAGAGGTAAAACAACATACTCTTCTGTCTTTTTTCTCCCATCCATCCCATCATCCATCAACATGAAGCCTTCCCAAGAAAGCCCGCATCACGCTCCCACGGAGTCTTGGCCTGACGATTTCCAGCCACCAGCTCCCCTCATTCCCTTCTCCGAGATTGAGTATCGACTTGATCGCGCCCAGATCCTCTTGGAGTTACTGAAAGAAGAATTTTGGCAAAATCATAAACCCTATATGCGCGGCGAAGAACTCGTAACGATTCTTATGGTAGCTCGGGAAGACCTTGAGAACGATGGTCAATTGTCAGGGGAAGATGATTCCGACTACCCATGTATACCGTCACAAACGGAGAATTTGAAGAATATTGCCCAGTCCTGCATGCACTGTAAGAGCATTACCGCTACTCCAGAATCACGACCGGCTAATATTTCATCTAGATATGCTCCATCTTGACCCAGACAATCTGGAAGATCCACGCTGGCAGCACGCTATCTTTGTGCCCCTCGAAGAACAGCCACCACTCGATGGATTATACGCCCAAGATGTACTTGACCATGATGCCATTAATAAATTTATTGTATACCGTAATCGTTTTAAAACCTCAGAGTGTCTCAGACCAGTTCGTCGAAGCCGCAGCACAGTGAAAGCGGAAGAAGCCAAATGCTGGAACCGCGACAAAGGCACATGTGTGGTAACTGGCAAGCCCTTAGGTCACATCTTCTACTTTATACCATTCACTTGGAACGATACCGTGGAGCATATGAACGCTACGGGTGAAATCGTAGGCGGAATCTTTGACTTGGGTGTAGACCTTTTCGACGGTCCAACACCTCCCGTCAACGTAAGCGCGCTTGGTGGGAGTCACAAAGCATGGAACATGCTCTCTGTTGGCTTGGATCTTCACCGCTATCTTAAAGATGGTCTTTGTGCGTTCAAGTGGTTGTCTGCCGATCCAACGCCTAATGGCGAGGTTAGGGTAACCTTACAATTCCACTGGATGCCCCTACTTGAGCTACGGTGGGGTCAAAAGATGAACATTAACCGTCGCGGATCTAGAAACGATTTTCGGAAATTGGTTGAAGATATTAAAAACAAGACTTGATCGTTACGAGACTTTCTTCACAATCCCGGGCATCTAGACGGAGATTTGAAGTCCGATACCGCCAAGGTTTTTGAAGATACCCTAAAGACGGGACATAGATCTATACGAAACATGACAGTTGGGGCTGCCACGTGGACACCAGGATGCCATTTCGCATTGACAGTGTGGATCTCGGGTCGGGTCCTTCCTCAGATCTTGAGATGTGCCTACCTTACCAGCTTACCTACCTAGATCAAATGCTACTTCGAATTGCCGAACAAAGGGCAAACCGATCCTTCCAATTCTCGTAGCTAGAATCCATACTTTACAGAAATCAAGGCATTCAAATCAGATCGCGATATAAAGTTTCGGGATGAGATCATGGACTGTTCCACTAGGTGACGTTCAAGACCCGCCCAGTGAGTAACTCGGCGTAGATTTCACCGAGTCGCACTTTGCAGTCCATTGCCGAGGGACTTTTTTATTATTAGACCTCTCCACAGCCAAAGGTAGGGCTGTAACTGACGCCCTCAAAAGAGTTGCGGCTGCGGAAGCGAAAAGGTATGGATTAATCATCAGTGATAGCGTAGCCTTATCACGGCACTGACGAAGCCGTCCTGCTCGGAGCCCCTAACTGATACGGCCATGATGGACCGGGCCTAGTGGCCACTACCAACCAAAGTTTCAGGCGTAGTCAAATTGAACATCGACGATGAATTTAATGCGATCCAATGCGACGCTCTAACGGCGAGATGTTTACCGAGATATTCTGAGTAATCAACCTAGAGATAAAGAAAAAGTCAGACCCTGAAGTGACATCATTAGCACCGTCGATCACCGAGGTTCAAGTGCTTGATCTTTTTTTCTTCCAGGGGTTCTAGAAACATTTTTCCCGCTGGCAGAGTCTCACGCCACTTTCTTTAGCGCTATCGATTGAGGGAGCAGTTGCGGACCGAGGTGTATCCACTTTTGGACGGAACCGACGGGACGAGATGGAATCCACCGAAGCCGTTCGAAAACAACAATCTCAACGGTTCGGAGAACAGTCGAAATGGGAAAGGGGGATCGTGGCGTACGGAGATATAGATACAGTATTATCTGTGGGTGACATGGGACTGGTAGTTGTGTCGCAGGTAGTCTCAGGATATGTTTGAGGCTCTTATCATATCATGGCATCATGGAACAAGATACTACTTAGCTTTACCCACTTTCTCAACGGTTTCCTCAGTCCATGCCATTGAATTCCAAGACCAGGATCAGGGGAGCTACGTTTCATACATCAACCCATTACCCATGTTTACGAGTCAGCTAAATGAGGGAAACTGCCCCGGCTGCAACCTCATCTACCGACATCCATCTATATAAACCCCAACCAGCAATTCAGTACCGTTGAAACAAATCCTACCATACTCTCCCATATATATATTCAACTCTCATATTCAAAATGGTTTCTTACAAGGTCTTCCGCGGCACCCCAGAGGGCAAAATTGTCTCCGCCGAGATCGAGCGCGAGCTCGAGAACCACGAGGTCTTTATCGAGACAACACACTCTGGTGTCTGCGGTACCGACAAGCTGTACGCGACCAGCGGTGTGGTTCTGGGCCACGAGGGTGTTGGGATCATCAAGGCTGTTGGTTCCGGTGTCAAGAACGTCAAGGTTGGCGACAGAGTTGGATTCGGATATACGCACCAGATCTGCGGCCACTGCGATAACTGCTGCACCGACCGTGATCAGTACTGCCGCGAGCGACAGATCTACGGTTTCTCTGACTTTACCAATGGTTCTTTCTCGTACGGTGCTGTCTGGGATTCCAAGACTGTTTGCCAGATTCCTGATGGATATGATTCCGCCAACGCTGCTCCTCTGTAAGTTCTCTTGAATGCTTCACCAGAAATTCAATACTGATTGTTGCAGGCTCTGCGCTGGATCTACCGTCTGGACATGCCTTAACAAGTACGGTCTCCAGTCCCACGAGTCAGTAGGCATCATCGGAATCGGTGGTCTGGGCCATCTCGCCATCAAGCTGGCTGCTGCGATGGGCAACCACGTCGTTGTCTTCTCCAGCTCCGAGAACAAGCGTCAAGAGGCCATGGAGTACGGTGCTTCTGAGTTCCACGTTTACAAGTCTGGTGACAAGGCTCCCGAGGGTCTCAAGCCCGTCAAGCACCTCCTCCTTTGCGGCAGTGCCAACATCGACTACAGCGGGTATGTATCCTCATCTCAGCGATTTTAAATATCAAAACTAACAAAGCACAGTCTTGCCTCCATTGTCGACTACGACGGTACCATCTACCCTCTCACCGCCGCTCTGGAGTCCACTCCCGTTCCCTTGACCGAGCTTTCCATCAAGGGTATCCGCATCCAGGGTTCTCTGGTCGGTTCTCGCGACAGCGTCCGCAAGCTCCTCGAGTTTGCCGCTCGCAAGAACATTACTCCTACCATCATGACATACTCTCTCAACGAGGATGGTATCGAGAAGGCTCTGCATGATCTTAAGGACGGCAAGGTCCGATACCGAGCTGTCCTTATCAAGGAGTAAGAATTTAGATACATGTAAAAGTATGGGATGCGGAGTTGGCGGTTTGTTGATTGTTATGAGAAGCGAAAATAGAAATGATAGAATATACCAATTGAATGACATATATGGGTCTCAATATTATGCCGTGAGCTTGATCTTGATGGGAAAAAGTCGGTTAATATTGAAACGGGACTCGTGGATAGAGCCAATCTACCATACATGAATCTCCGTTCCTGAGCTAAAGTGCCAGGTAGCCAATCTCCGATTACATCTACAGCAGTAATGCTCAACATTCTTCCATTGCTTTCCGGTATATGCAAGCGGACCGCCAACAATTGTGCATACGAACATCAACGCTGCCATAGCGCTGAGATATGATCAGTATCCTCCTCATGATATCAGTTGAGGTGATAGACTCACTGGGTTCCACCAGTGATCTTGCGTTCAATGCGTGTGAGTGATAGTTCCCGACAAGCAGGACATATAATTGCTCGGGGCCATTGCTTCAGCTTTCGAAGAGGTACGACATTGGAGGGTGAGATGGTGTTGAATGCGGTAATGTCTCCTTCTTGACTTTCCGGGAGAGGAAATAATTCTATTTTATTGTTGTCATTCGGGGAGTCCTCATAAAATGAAGGAGAAGGTTTTTGCTTCGAAGCAGTTGCCATTTTAGCGATAGAGCATATGAAATGATCTTTCGCTCCCAGAGACGCTGAGATCCTATCAAGATATATGATCTCTGTATGCCATCCCAATTACTCCCCAACCAATCAGCAAGCTGAATTCGCAGATGCCTGGAGTACCACATCAATTGATGCTCGTATTTCGCGTTCTGACGATACAGCCAATGAGACCACACCAGACATCAGCCACTTTCGTCGAGCTGAAACATAAGACTCAAGACGGGCAATAATTCAACCGACTCGGTCCCCAAAATAGAGAAAGCCTACGCCCGATAGATGCGTTAGTTGGGCGACTCCAATTCAAGATGAGATAACAATGACAGATGATGAAAGAGACACGTGCAAATCTCAAATAAATTTAAACGCCCCCGGGAATAGTGCTAAACAGCTTGGTTATTCTATACCAAAAGCGTCCAGGATAAAGTTCTGCGGCGGCCGGATCAACGTCGCAGTTTATCTTCCCTTGCAAGATCCCCTAGCAAGATCTGGATGGAATCGTCCTTGCTGGTAATCGTTCGATTCTGGCAAAAAACCTTGTCGAGTATCGGAAGCTCATGACTCGTCGTTGTAGATCATGAGCTTCTTTATGTTGTTGAGCACGATTTGCATGTTTCAGCTTGCGCTAGGTGAATGTTCTAACGGGTATAAGGCATGTCTGGAATGAAGCCAGGGGATCTGTCGCCATCTGATCCGAAACCTTGGGCTCGGTAGTATCGGAGAATGTATATTATCTAATAAGGCTAGAGAGTTGCTGGGCAAGAGGTGAAAATCTCTGAAGAAAGTTGACGATATGTTCGTGATAAAGAGCATCCTCGCTTGCTTCTCCCACGCAAGTTTGAGTATCTCTAAATGCACTCTATCTTAAGAGTGACGTATTTCGATTCCTACCAAGATTACGGATTCGACTCTTAAAGCAGTTACTCTAGGGCCAAGCCAAGATCGTTCTGTTCCTGCATAACCGTAAGATCTTCCCATCCAGACCACGCCAGCATTCCTGTGCCACGGAAGTCAAAATCGTGGCTTCTCCTCGCCCCGCCGCTAGTACATGCTACATAACCCGCAACGTCCCAGCCCGGTGCTTGATCCCAAAGCTTTGGATCCCGTGTTTCTTCCCAATCGCCATGGTCGCTTCGCCGGAGCAAGTGGCTCAGGCTGCAGGGGACCGTCTCATCATTGTCCTTGTTGTTGTTGTTTTTGCGGTTGCGTTATCGGTGTTGGCGGTTGGTTTGAGGATATGGTGTCGACGGAAGATAAGAGCACTCGGCTGGGATGATTTTGCTTCGTTGATGGCTTTGGTAAGTAAGTCCGGCTGTATCGGTCGTGTTCTGTGCTAACGGTATTCTATAGTTATGCACCGTGATGTTCGGAGCTGGGATTCTGACTTGTACGTCCAAAGTGTCGATACAGCCATACATAAACTCACAACTCCTAGTAATCCCCCTTGGCCTTAGCGACCCTACCGGGATGCTACCATATCACAAGATAAGCGGCTTCTACAAAGTACGCGTCCTCCAGATATGTCTTTCCCCACGTGACTAATGACAGTCTCAGTGCGCATACATTGCGGTGTTCTTCTCCAGCCAGGCTCTGTTCTGTACCAGAATGGCCTTTGTCCTTCTTTACTACAGGATCGTCTCACTCTCCTGGTGGAGATGGATCTACATTTTTGCGATAGTCTTTCTAGTCCTCTGGGACATCTGCATTATTCTGATTCTCTTCCTGCAGTGCATTCCCCTGTCGAGCATGTGGGACCCGGAGGTCGAGAGAAAATGCATACCCCATCAACTGGAGCTTGGATACGTAATGAGTGGGATTAACATATTTAACGATGTTGCAGTGGCTGTCCTTCCCTTGCCGTTTATCTGGAAATTGAATCTTCGGCGTCCACAAAAGATTGCGCTATCAGGAGTTTTCCTGCTAGGATGCTTGTAAGTCACCTGCTTGCTAGGTATTCTCTATACTCACAAGTTCAAAGCTCGATATCTTTGGCTATTCTGAGGATAAAATGGACCAACATGTGGTCAATCGCTACGTGGAATATTGTCCGGCCTCAGCTCTGGGGCCTTGCCGAGGTCACTTCGGCGCTTGTATGCGTATGTATACCTACCTACAAGCCATTACTTGTCAGCTTGAATTCGAAAATGCCTCGTGGTAAGAAGGAGACCGGGCCTGTTGTTCGACACCAGCGCAGCGACGATGAGATTGGACTCAATATGGATACGACTAGGGTTGCAAGTCAGGGTCAGGATAGTGTTAGTGAGGGGTCGCAGAGGACATTGAGGGCGCCGTCGTATGGGACGAATACGTATATCACAGCTGTGCAGGATCCATGGGGGAAGTAGGAAGGATTTGGCTACATAACAACAAAGTCAAGTTGATTTTTCTTCATTGTACCGTTATTCGAGGAGATGGACTGAGCAGGGGTACCAGAAGAATTGTCCTCTAAAGCTTAGGCTACTATAATAAAACAGCCTAAGTGCCAGTCTAAACTGGCATAAAGTGACTAAATTATCTCATCTTTTATAATTTTAGGGGCTGATTCTTCTGATACCCGGAGGCTGAGGTCTGGTCTAATGATTCACTTGTCTCAGCTCTATGCAACCTGGGAGCTGTACAGCCACCGCGCTAATAGATACAGGGTTCTTTATTGGAGAGGTACCGCAGAAAGCGTAACAAGGCATTTTCAGGGCACAATGTTCTTTTTCTCTTTGGGAATGGAGCTCCCGCATCAATACTTGTTCTTCTATCTTTCTCGAAAACTCAATCCAGGACGAGATCCCCCAAGACTTGGCACACGATGGCCTCACTTTGTAACTACACGCACCCAGAACTTCAAATCACAGAAGGTCTCGTTCGCCAAGATACTGGAATTCTATTCCCATACAATCCCGAATTTTACGACACCGCTACGGGGCTATATGGTCCAGGCGCCATTTACTGCTGGTACATGCTTCTCGCGTCCGTTCTCGCAAGTTGGTTCTACGGCCACGCCGCCGGCAGGAGACCAACTCTTTCAAGTGATCTTGTAGGCGCTTTAGCATATCCAGCTTTCGCCGCTACGGATCTGTTGAGACAATGCATACGTATGATTGGAATAAAAGATCGAGGTGTGGCTATTAGCTGCCTCGCATTTGACAGCCATCCTACTCCTGGGTTTTATTATTTCAGCACTGAACCACTGGACATGAAGAAGATACCTCCTGAGGTACTCGATTTGGGACAGCGTATCATTGATATTCTGGGACCTTGCAAGGTATCGTGGACGGCGGGAATGTTCCTGTGTCTTTTAATGCTTTCATTTATCAGATTGGACAAGGTTCCAGCCCCGAAATTGCGAAATATGCCACCATGCTATCTGGTAGTATTCGCAACCTTTGGCTACGTATGTCTGTGTCTTACCCTCTTCTACTTCAGCATGGGCGATTTTGGAGAAGCATATCTCCAAGTCATTTTCGAAATATTCCACCAAGTAATACTTATGGGAACCCCTATACTGATAACCCTGGTATTGTCAATCATCCCTGTATCTATAGTCACTTTCATATCATCTTGGAAAAAGGGAGAAGAGGTCGCGGCGCAAGCGGCTCTGAAGAATATCAAGGACGGGGCTCTTGTTATGGCAGTATTTATATTGCCATCGATCTGGATGATATTTTACCTGGATATGAGCAACATTCCCGACTTGGCTATTCGAGTCACTGAGCGGGATCAGCTGGCGACGTTAATTGTTGGAATCGTTACGCTGATATACACGATATTGGACCTTCTTAATCTTATTCCAGTGCCGGCGGAGGTTGTAATTGATGAGGAGGCGATAGAGATGCTGGCACCACAGGATGTTGAGGAAAGTGATTCCACTACAGATGATGTTCATATTTATCTCTAGTTGGAATTAAATTATTGGTCAAGGAAGCATTTAATGTTCATTTGTTCGGACCTAAACTCCGCCATCGCTTATCACCACCTCGTGTCGAACTTCCATTTAGGGACTAGCCTACCCCGCCTTTGCGAAGCCAGAGCCAGATCATGACATGGGACGAGACCAGGTTTTCTGATTGCCTTCGATTCATTCCTTGACGCGATAACAAATCTACTGATTGTGAGATAACAGAATTCAGTCACTTGCAGTCTCTCTCACTACATGATACACTCATCTTCAAAGCTGAAGTACTGTTTCCTCCTGCACTGAATGTGTACAAGGATCGCAGATTGCAGATTGCAGATTGCAGATTGCCACTACGACTACGCCGCCCACCAACTCCAATCACAAATGGCCCCCAGTACATGTCCGAACTCGGACAAAGTAAAGAAGAGACCCAAAGTTAGAGGTAAAACATGCAACCATTATTGGCGTATCGTTTCGTAGACGGCTAACGGTTTTGCAGGGTGCTATCAATGCTCTCGTCGACGCATAGACTGTGATCGCAAAGAGCCAGAGTGCGCAAAATGCGCCGACAAGGGAATCAAATGCAGCGGTCTAGGACTGCGATATCGCTTTAATGATGGTATTGCTGCAAGGGGAAGGTTTGTCGGCAAGACGGTTCCTATTGTCGATGAGCCAGTGAAGACTACGGTGAAGGCGAACCATGCATCGACGGCTTCTAAAGGTAAACGACAAATAACGGATCCTGTCGTGACGAAAGACTGCGCCAAAACCGCCAAAACCAAGGGCCCTTGTTTCATAGGTGACAGTAACTTCGGGCTATATTCCGATGTGACAGATCCTTTCAGACAGAGTGGCTACGAACTTACGGCACAGGAGTATGATACGACGCTGGACTATGAGGTGGACGAGACGGTCGAGGATGTTGTAGAAACAACAGACTTGTCGGTATCACATCATGAGCCGCTGTCTATCATTTGGGGTTTGGATCACGTTGATGCCAAATCAAGATTCTGTCTGGGATATTGTACGTCCCCAAAATCTTCCTATTCACTTATTCTAACAAATCACAGTTTCAAATAACATAGCCCAACTCATCGCCGTCATAAACATGGGCTTCAACGGCTACCGCGATCTCGTCCTCCCAAGAGCAGAAACAGATCCTCTAGTCCGCAAAGCAGTCCTTCTCGTCGTCGAACAGCATCTGTCTTTACAAAACGGAACAACAGTATCTCTCGACCCAGCAGCATACGGTTCGATTGTTCGGGAACTTATTTCACGGTCGAATCAATGTGCCCCTCAAGATGATGATTCTGCTCTTACTGCTTTGCTACTGTTGCATATTCGCGAGATGATCAGCGGAAGTGATAATTTTAAACTGATATATGGGTCTTTGAGAGTGGTTGTTAATGCACTTGCTGCAAAGGGAGATGGAAGGACATCTGATCTTAGAAGATTTCTTCAGATGCAAATTCTTAGGTACGTTCTCCAAACTGAAGATGAATTTCATACTAACACATCACAGAGTCTGCCTTTTCGGAGAATCTCTCTTCAACGAAACGAATGGCGTCCACTTCATCCAAGCCCAACAAAGAGCCTGTCTCGAATTCATAACATGGTGCGAAAGCGTCCATCCCGAACTAAAACCCCTCCTCTCCCAACTCGCAAACCTAACAACCCTCGCCTGCGATATCTACGTCCAACGCGCCATCTTTAACCCGCCTCTCGAAGCAACTGTCCACCGGATAGAAGAGTTCAAACAATCCCTAAACGAAATAAACGGGTATGTCGATATTGTTGGACGGCATTTACTTGCGTGGCCGTACTTCATCATTGCAGCGGAAAGTTCGACGGAGGATCATAGGACGTTCTTTTTGGAGAAATTGGTTTCGTTGCATAGTAAGACTGGGTGCTGGAATTTGTTGAGGGCTGTGGAGCAGGTTAAGGAGATTTGGGCTTCGCAGGGGGAGGTGAGGTGGACGAGTTTGCTTGGTGGGCCTACGCAGGCTTTTATAATGTGAAGACGCGAGCTAGTAATAGACTTGAATTTGGGTTGGCTAAGATCCAAGTACAGATATGATGACCTTCTCTACCCTGTCAACTATCATGTCGACTTCTTCTCTTGTGATTGTGAATGGTGGGGAGACGATGACCATGTCGCCTTTCATGCCGTCGATGTTTCCAGTCGCTGGGATGAGTGAAACGCCGTGATCAGCACCCAAGCCTGTCTTGTGCAGCTTCCCAGCGATCTGTTCACTCAAAGGAAATGGCTCTTTCGTTTCTTTGTCTTGGACGAATTCCATCTTCAGACTTGTTAGCAGATATTTTTCAAAGATAGATTTCCACTTACACCCCAGTAAAGGCCCCTTCCTCTGATATCACCAACATTCTTATGCCCAGCCAATCTCTCTTTCAGCTTCTCGCCTAGGAATTTACCCATCTCCTGCACATTCTGCAGCATGTTGTCGTCTTTCATGGCAGTCTGCACAGCAAATGCAGCGGCGCAAGCAACAGGATGACCCTGATACGTCTGACTGTGCGAGAAAGCACCAGATCCTTGTGTCAACGTATCTGCTACTTTGTTCCCGACTAGCAAAGCGCCAACAGGCATGTATCCAGCTCCAAGACCTTTAGCAACAGTCTGTAAGTCTGGTACAACACCTTCTTGCTCCCAAGCGTGAAGCGTGCCTGTTCTGCCCATGCCGGACATGACTTCGTCCATGATCAAAAGGGCACCGTGACGGTCGCAGACTTCTCGCATGGCTTTGAAGTACCCAGGTACAGGCGGTGCACAACCCAATGACTTTTATTGTCAGCGAAATTCATGAGTCGAGGGTATTGACTTACTGTTCCAGAAACCGTTTCCGCAATGAATGCACACACAGTATCAGGTCCCAAACGTTGAAACTCGTCGTCCAACTCTTTACCTAAACGATCAACATACTGCTCTTCCGTCTCGTCTTGCTTCATCTCCCGATAAGGATAGCATGGTGAAACGTGAGACACGTTCGTGGCGAGGATAGGTTCGTAGACACCTCGTCGAGCTTTATGACCTCCTACCGCCAAGGAACCTAGCGTATTTCCATGATAGGATTGCTTCCGCGCGATGAACTTTGTCCGATTTGGTTGCGGCGTTGGTAATTCCGTAAAATACTGCCGTGCGATTTTCAAAGCTGCCTCAACAGCCTCGGTACCTAAACCCGTCAACACCACTTAAAACCTCCATCAAAAAGCATCACCCACCTGAACTGACAACAAAGACCTTCGACATATGCCCATCAGTAGAATTCGTTAGAAAACGACATATCTTCTCCGCAGCGTCAGTCGTGAAGAAAGGGTTATAGCAATACGCTACTTGATCCAACTGCGCAGCGATAGCTTGTTTGACTCTTGAATCATTATGTCCGATGGATACAACAGCTGCACCTGAAGAAGCATCAAGAATTTTGTGTCCTTCGTGTGTTTCTAGCCAGAGCCCTTGGCTTTTGACGATCCGGGGTGGTGGGCTGTTGATTTTGGCGTGGAGAGTCGAGACGCTTGCGCGGAAGGTAATGGTAGGAGCTTTGGCTCTTGCAAGCGTACGGGTTAAGAATCTCATCTTGAATAATGTGTGTATTATTAAGATATTGAATGTAAGAGGGAAAACAAACTGCGATATCGGGTTCTATATAATCTCTGGTTATCACGATATGCAGCCAAAGTGAGGAGAAGCATCCAATGATATTGAAGTTCATGATATGCTAATGATAGACTTACCCAACAAGGTTTCGCGAGATCTGGGGTCTCCTTCAGCCTACCCTATTTGGAATAGTGTATGTGTCTGGGGAAAGTCAAGGGTATGGCAGGCTAGGAGCGGTTTAACTGTTTCTGCATTGACGCAAATACTATTGAGAACACTCTATCTGTTGAACTAGTTATTATTATAAACAAATAATCTAGGACCCTAACGAGCTATCTTTCAGATATATGTTTTTTCACAAAGTAGCCCTCCCAGCATCATGATAAGTATAATACCCTGCGTTCCAGGCTTCCAGCTCCCTACATCCAACAGAACATGCAACAATCATACTCAATGTTTCTTATTACAGTAGCTATTTAGGATACTTCCATGCAGTCTTTGCAACAACAATTTGATATGACGTAGTTCGTCCCGAAAGATCTCTATCATTATCCTGTTGTAAAACTGGCCAATTAGAATATTTTGCTATCTCTCATAACCACGAGGATCTTGAACACCCAACCACCTGGACTTTGCCGACCATGGATGCCTATCTTTGCGGGGGTTGTATGTTGCGGATCCCAAGCTCTTGGAACCTTGTTTGTTGGTAACCTGTCCCCTTATCTTGTTGTCTGTCGATCACTGCAGATGACCGAGGTTGTCCTGTCTCGGCCACAGTCAAACGGAGCAAACAACAACCCAACCTGCACGATCCAAAACGCAGATATCACCATCTTAATCTATCCCTGAATTATTCTTATTTTAATTATCCCTTTTCTTTAAGAACTTTTGTAGTGATTCGGAATTGGAACGATGATAAATACTGTAACCCCGCTCAACACCGTTGCGATGCCCCACTATCGTTTGTCTTGCCAGCTTCCTCATCAAGCTACTCTCCCCAGCGCCAAGAGCTTAATATCATGCTTAAACGATGTTTTGTCCGACGATCAAGGCAGGCGGAGTCAACAAATAGAGACCGCCGTCTACCTTCCTAACATGATAGGTATAAGAAGAGCTCTCCCCTCCAGCTCATGTAGATCTGCAGGCAATCTTCTACAAAGTACTCCAAGATGTTGACCAAAACCGCCTGCCTCGTCGGCTTGTCCGCCGTATCTGCTGTTAACGCTGTTCAGTACGGATATAACCATGTTCCTGTTCGACCTGATTCGGAGTTGATAGCTGCTAACTTTGAGGATGTTGACATTGAGTTGTTGTCGCCTGCTTTCTTGACTCCGGATAACAGACAGGCTGGGTTTAGCAATGGTACCCAAGGGCCTACTTCTCATGAGGATATGGGTATGTTTCCTAACCCAGATACCTGGATGATTTCGTGTACTGATCAAAAACAGAGGCATACATGGAAAAGATCGCTTCCAAGAACGACTACATGACCTACCACACAGCAAACTTCACCTCAGAGGAAGCTCGCTCATTTCCCTACGTAAGACTCTCAACAGCCAGGACTCGCGCAAGATCAAACAAAGTTCGAATCTTCGTCCAAGGCGCCGTCCACGGCAATGAACCAGCAGGCGATGAGTCCCTCATGGCCCTCCTCGGCAAATTCGACAAACATCCCGACTGGGCATCCAAGGTTCTCAAAGACGCTGACATCGTGCTCATGCCACGATACAACCCCGACGGCGTGTACTACTTCCAGCGCACGTTGGCCACCAACTACGATCCTAACCGTGATCACATCAAACTTGCGCGTCAGCAGACGCGTGAGATTAAGAAGCTTTTTACTGAGTTTTCGCCGCATGTTGCGATTGATATGCATGAGTATGGCTCGTCTTCCCGATATGGAAACTATGTTCAGGCTTCGGATGGACTTTTTTCTGCGGCGAAGAATTTGAATATCAACGAGGATATTCGAAAGCTATCGGAGGAACTGTTTGCTAAGAATATGGGTAATGATTTGGAGAAGGCTGGCTTGAGGTGGGAGCCTTATGTTACTGGCAGAACCAACTCTACACCTGGCTATGTTCCTCTGTAAGTTCACTTCTGCGCTCCCGAAAACGCTTGACTAACACAATATCAGATTCAACGAGGCTGGTTCAGATGCCAAGATCGGTCGTAATGCCATGGGTTTGACTCAATGCATTACTTTCCTCTGCGAAACACGAGGCATCGGTCTGGCTGACCAGGAATTCCAACGCCGAACTGCTTCCGCCTTGACCATGGCCAGCTCAATCATCGAGACAGCTGCCTTTAACGCAGAGAAAGTCTTCAAGACGATTGAGGGCGGTATCAATGACTTTATCGACTCCAAAGAGGATATTATCATCACCGACTACACTGAAGTCAGCAGCCGTCTATTCACAATGGTCGACGCAACAAACGGCTCCATCGTCGAAGTCCCCATTCAATTCGCTTCCACAACACCTGTCACAGCTAACTTGACCCGATCTCGCCCTGAATCCTACCTCATCCCCGTAGCTTGGTCCGGTCTCGCCGAGCGTCTCAGAATTTCTGGCCTCGAAGTCGAAACACTGAACAAACCCTGGAGCGGCACTGTTGAAGCCCTGAACGTTACATCTGCTGAACTCAGCAACTCTTACTACGAGGGAGTTGTTCTGGCTACTATCACTACAGAGGTCAAGGAGAAGGAAGTGAAGGTTCCTTCTGGAAGTTTTCTTGTTAGCACGCGTCAGAAGAATGCTGGTTTGGCGTTTATTGCTCTTGAGCCCGAGAACATCGATTCTTATGCTAGTGCTAACATCATTCCTTTGGAGGTTGGGGATGAGTATCCTATTTACAGAGTTCTGGAATAGTGCTTCTGCTCAAAAGGGACTCTAGAGATATTAGATTCTTGTATATAGATTCACGAGATATAAAAACCTGACCGTTCAGGATATAAGAGACGAAATATTTTGGTCGCTTTATGTAGCTCTTAGACCATTTAGCTTTATTTACCTAAACTTAATGAAAGTGTTTCTCTCTACCTAGAAAAAAAAATAAGCCTTATGTAACTCAACTTGGTTCTGAGAGTTTTCTTTTGGAATGTTGATGAGGCTGGTGACTAAGGCTACGCCGAGCTCTAATCCTTGTCACACATCACAACCAACCTCCTCCGCCTTTTCCGACTCATCATCAATTAAACCATAGACAAAATGCTCGTCAAAGGAAGTGAATCTGGCGCTGAAGAAAAGCCATACAAGCGAATCATTTTCTACCATCAGACTCATTACAAGGAGGATAGATATATCTCCCTCCAGCCCACTATTCTCCCGGGCGCAGGCGTCACCCACGTCATCATCGCGGCCATTCATCTCAACTCGCCTACGCGCATCACACTCAACGATGATCTCTACGATTCAGATAAATTTATTCCTCTCTGGGATGAAGTCAAACAGCTTCAAGCAGCGGGAATAAAAGTCCTGGGTATGCTGGGAGGTGCAGCACAAGGCTCGTACACAAAACTCGACGGGTCGCTTGACGGCTTCTACAGATGGTACCAGCCACTGCGCAAAATGATCGCATGGGCAGGCTTCGACGGTTTAGACCTCGACATCGAGGAAGCAATGTCCCTCGGTGGCGTGGTTCGTTTGATTGACCATCTAAAAACCGACTTTGGTCAATCCTTCCTCGTAACCCTCGCACCTGTCGCGCCAGCACTCCGCAATGAACAAAACCTAGGCGGCTTCAACATGGAAGAGCTGGAAAAGGGCCTAGGATCGCGCATAGCGTGGTATAACACGCAGTTCTATTGCGGCTGGGGCGACATGAGCAAACCGCACGACTACGACAGAATCATCGCGCGCGGATGGCCGCAGGAAAAAGTGGTCATCGGGCTGGTAACCAACCCATCGAATTGCTCAGGGCATGTCGAAGAAGCAAAACTGCGACAGTGTCTCGCAGAGTTAGTGAGGAGGTATCCCCGGATTGGAGGCGTCATGGGCTGGGAGTACTATAATGCGAGGACGGAGCAAAGCTCCGAGCCGTGGAAGTGGGCCGAGATGATCAATGACATGTTGAACTGAGATTCTGATGCAGGGGAGGAGAATATGAGGGTCATTTAGGAGTTGTCATGTTGATACATCTATGACGACAATGTGCGCCACAGAAGGCACGCGACACTACAAAGACCCCAGATTATTTCTTAATCTCTAATTAATAAATACAACTCTATCTGACTTTCTCACATTGTTTACTATTCATTGCCAAGCAAACCGCCAAAATGGGTTCCGAAGATGATGACAAGAAGCACATGGAAAACCACCAGTACGAGTTTGCCCATGATAACCATGACGACTGGGAGACTCAACCTCCATACATGAGACCCGACGAAGCTACCGAGAAGCGAGAGAACTTTGAAAAGAAGGTTCACGGGTCTTGTCACTGCGGACGAGTTCAGTACTGGCTGAACAGCGACAAACCTCTTGCTTCCAAGTATTGTCATTGCATTGACTGCAAGAAGATCCATGGTATGATCCACTTTATCAATCTCTGATCGAACTCCACTAGCTTCAACAACGATCGGCAGCTAATAGATCTCAGGTGCTCCTTTCCAATGGGCTGCTATTTTCAAGAAAACCGACCTTGGTATGTTTTCGCTTCACATAGCATGTCTCATAACGTTTACTGACTACTGCAGCCTTTGAAAATGGTGTCAAGAACCTCCGTTTCTACAAGACTTCATCCAAGAAGAACGAGCATGTTCTACCCTGCAAAGTCGGCTGCGCCGAGTGTGGAAGCTGGATCATGGACGAAGGACGAAACATGGTTCTTCTCTTCCCCACGCTCCTAAACCTCGACACTCCTCAGCTTCGAGAAAACTTCCAGCCTCAGTATGTCCTTCCCTGTTGATTTCCACATTGGTTCTAACACAGTATAGATGTCACATCTTTTACACACAACGAGTAGTCGACATTCCTGATGGAAAGGATAAGTGGACGAAACTTGACAAGGATAGTGAGCTTATGAAGGAAGTGGAGTAAGTTTGCTGCGAATGAATGTTGTTGATAAGCGGCGGCGTTGAAGGGATTGGGATTGGGCTGATGCGGATGTCGCTAGAAGCGAACGATCATCTGCTATTAAGACGAAGTTATGAATGAGAAATATTTGATGACTGAAGCCTGACGCATTGGCGTGATATGATCAATTGGTTGGAGATGGAGTTATTGCTCCTAGGATTTGATTGTTGAATCTATTGTCGACCAATCACAGAGCAATTCCGGGCGAATTGTTCCGGTTCGATGTAACATTGCAATGCGAGTGAGATGTGGCAGGTTCTGTATAACAATTGCAGAGCGATTGATATCTAAAATCGGGCGAATGGTTTAGTGGTATAATACTCCCTTAGCATAATTCATCTGAATAATCTGGGAGTGGTCCAGGGTTCGATTCCCTGTTCGTCCATCTTAGGCGGTTTAATCCCGCTATTATACCTTCTCTTTTTCATTTTTGCTTGTTTTTCTAGTGTTCATTGTTCGATTCTATACCGCAGTTGATCGCGTTGAATATGGGAGACGATCTTTTTTTTTTCTTCTTCTTTTTGTGCTTTGCAGAGAATTGATCTGTACAAGTGGAATGATCAAAAGACATCGATGATTCTGCAAAGGTTCCTTCAGGCCATATATTTGAGTTTATAAAGCTGTGCCACCCTGAAATGACCCCAACCCAGCTTTTAGATCTTGTAAGTGCTGACGTGATGTCAACTTCCTCGCATAAGCTGGGTTGCATTACGAATCCTTCAAGCCCAAGACACAGACTCCCCCTCTTTCAATCTCAATATCGCTCTTCAACATCCTACCAAATCTCCAATTATGGCTGCCCTACGCACAGCTGTAAAGCCCTCCCTGATAATCATCCCCGGCAACTTCAGTCTGCCACGCTTCTGGAGCACAATCCACAAATCAGTCCAAGATAAGGGCTATCCTGTCGAAGTCGTCGGTCTCGAATCATCACGAGAAGAACCTATCGATCCAGCACCAGGCTTAGCTGATGATGTAAAAGAAGCTTCTTCAGTACTTAACAAGCATATCGATCAAGGGAAGGATGTGGTGCTGCTTATGCATTCGTATGGAGGAATGGTTGGGACGGAAGCTACACGCGGTCTGAGCCGTGTTGAGCGGGAGAAAGATGGTTTGAAGGGGGGGATCGTTCGGATGGTGTTTTTGGCTTCTATTTTTGCGCCTCCGGGGAGAAGTACCAGGGGGCTGTATGATGCCAATCCAGGTCGCTATCCCCGGAAAGAGGTAAGTCAGCCTGAGAGATGTGAATAAAGGCTGATTTGAAAGTAACAGGGCGACTATCTTGTATGCGACGAAGACACAGCAATGTGCTTCTACAGCGACCTTACCAAAGAACAAGGACTACCACTGGCTCAAGCCGCATCCAAACTCTATCAGGCCGTCCGAGTATTTAGCGATGAACAGACATACGATGGATTCCACAAGTTGATTCCTTCGAGCTGGATACTCACCAAGAAGGATATTCTTGTTCCAGAAGCGGCCCAAAAGAAGTTCATATCACAGCTCGAGGAGCAGGGTGGTCGAAGTGTGCCAGTCTTTGAGCTTGATACAGGTCACTCGCCTCATCAGACAAACCCATTACTGTTGATACAGATTCTGGAAAAGGTTCTCGAGGACTTATGAACTACACAACTGAGCAGGACTAAATATATAATATAGGTTTTACGAATAAAAGGTAAAAACAAAGCCAGACTGGTGTAATGGAAACACAGCCGGTTAATGACTCGCCTATGGCGGGCCTTTCGGGGGGCGGCAGATCTTGGTTCGAGTCCAGGGTTTCGGTAATGGTATTCTTTTCTCCCTTTTGCTATAGATAGAGTTTATTATGAAAGAACTGGATCTATAAGATGAGTTTGTATGTGTGAGAATCTAAAGGCCAAACTGGTGTAATTGGAAACATGGCCGGAAGTCACTCGCCTACGGCGAGCCCCTCGGGGCTCGGCAGATTCTGGTTCGAATCCAGGGTTTGGTTGACATTGCTATCTTTTTCTCCTTTTTGTCATGAATAGAGTTTGTTGTGCTGGCGTCTGCTTTGAAGCCTATGTGAATATGTGACTCAGTTCCAGCCCACTCAAACCTAGCTGCGTCACCCCAACCAGATACTGTGAACAATGCAATTCACGAACCTCTTGTTAATCGCCACATTCCTAAACTACCCTGTAAGAAGGCAGGATGCCGTGTTTGGCCCTTGTCGCGAGGGTTGGGTATGTCTCAGCGCCACTCCCTTGCATCACCCCGGAAGATCAATGCATCGTGACAGCCTCAGCTCGTATTTCGTCAGGTTCTCGATTGCCGTACAGAGGTATCAACATGTAGCTTAACTTTCTATTGAGTTATTATTTATTGTACCGGCGTGGGTGCTTCTGTTTAATGTGTCAGGCAGATATAAAAGTTGTTATGACTTCGTTCATATGCTGGGCCTTTTAGGGAGCCCTCTTGTGTACCTATCATTGAATTATTCAGATTTTAGAGACTTTGAGGTAAGAATATATTGATAGAAACTATCAATCATTGCCCTAATAGCCGTCTTAAGCATTGCTTGGGAGGGCCAAAACTTCTCAATCCGGGTCATCCCTTAAGATATTAGCCCATTAAAGTGAGACATCGCGACCTCTTAACCTCCTTCATTCCTCACAACCCATTTCGCCTCCCTCAAACACGCTGTCTTCTAAATCGATACATTCGAATTCCAGTCACTGTCAGCTTTTCACAATTTAGTGCGTTTCATCAGCCGTCCTCTGCAGTTCCAACCACACTTCAGCACGATGTATCTCCCCCTGCATTACCACCGGTATGCGCGACTCCCGGGAAAGCGTTTTAATGGTTATCACATCGTTCAATGCCGATATCCTGGGCCCGGGGAATAGTCCCAGCCACACGGGTTGACGTGTCTTGCTAAGCGAACAATGAAGAATCTGTAGAGTATCAATAGGCACAAGGAGGAGAATATGGCGTTCCAGAACGTTGTTACAGGGTGGTTGACATGTATATCAAGGAGCTCTTCTCTCACAATTGATCAAACTCATCATCTGCACAGCTTCTTTCAGACATCAAAGGTCACTCACTACCTTTCTTCGATCTCAGTCTGCCATCGTACAATCACACATCTTATCACAATGCGAACCTCTCTCGCCCTCTTGGCCCTGGCCGCCAGAGCCTTTGCTGTTCCTCAAGCAGTAACAGAAGACATCAGCCCCAAAGAAGGTCCTCCAAAAGGATGTACATCATCATACAGCGGCAAATTCGAAGTAACAATCTTTAAACCCGGTAACGAGAAGCGCGGCCTCAGCGAGGTGAGTTCCCACAATCCCGCATACCACATAACATCCACTGACTAGCCACAGAAGCGCTCATGCAACGGTGAAGGCGTCCTCGTTCTCAACCTTAACGACGGAGTCCTCAAAGATGCCCAAGGTCGCACAGGTTATATTTCCGACAGCTACCAATTCCAATTCGACAAGCCCGCCCAATCAGGCGCAATCTACACCTCCGGTTTCTCAGTCTGTTCAAACGGTACCCTCGCGCTCGGTGGCTCAGCGATCTTCTGGCAATGCCAGTCCGGCGACTTCTACAACCTGTACGACCGCAACTGGGCGGAGCAGTGCGAGCCTGTCGAGTTCGGTGTCATGCCTTGCGGTAAAGGAAGCGACTCCAAGTCTGCCCCTAAGAAGAGGATCGTGGGAAGCAGCGTTGTCGCCACTACTGTCGTGACTGTTGTCTCAGATGGTACCACGAAGGAAGTTCCTACCACGATTGCTGTGCCGATGTGTCAGATTGGTGATGGACAGGTTCAGGTTCGCACGACGCCTTGTGACGATATGGAGTTGCCTATCATTACTGCTCCTCCTGTCAGTCAGGTCTCTGATGGTAAGCTTGCAGTTCCTACTACTGCGCCACCTGCTCCTCCTGCTGTTCAACCTCAGAACCAGCCTGGTGAAGGTGACAAGCCTGCTGGCGATGAAGCTGGTACTGGCGACAAGGCTGGCACTGGTGACGGTGATAAGGGCAGTGATGGCGACTCCAGTGGAGCTTCGAGCAGTGGTGGCGGCGATGAGGGTAGTGGTGGTGGCTCCAGCGGCAACAACAGCGATGATGGCGAGTCATCTGGTTCAAGCGATGGCTCCAAGCCCGGCGCTTCACCCGCTGATAACGACGCCCCAGCCAACACTGGCGCTGCATGCGAAGGCGATGATGCCTCTAAAGATCCTGCTTGCTCAGGTCAAGGAAGCGCCAATCGCACCGGCAAGTCCAAGCCCACAGAGACCGAGGAGATCCTCGCCACAGACTCTGGCTCCCCTTCCGATACAGACGACACCCAAGAAACCGGTACTTCTCGCGGCGGCAGCACCCGCGCCGTCAAGCCCTTCCGACCTCAGAGCACAGACTCTGACGACGCGGAGGAGACTGAGGCAAGCTCAGCGTCAGATGACGAAGACTCGTCTGCTAATGCTGCGCAGTCGGATGCTTTCAAGATCGCTGCTAGCCTAGGCATGGTGTTTGTCTCGGGCATGCTGGGAAGTTTGTTGATTCTGTAAATGGCTGATGAAGTTGCATTTCTGCATGAATTGGTGTTTGGGCTGCGTTGATTATAGTAAATTTAGTGTTTTTCCTTTATCAGTTTTCTACGAATAAAATGCAAATCCTTCCTGGATTATTCCATCTTCTTTTTTCAGTAACACTGCCACTTTAGACTAACGCTCTTCTAACTTTATCGTACTGGCCTAATAAGGCTGAGGTAGTGGTCTAATAAGGTCGAGAGAAACCAATCTTTCCATTTCTTCCGGCAATGGCTTCTCGGGGTCGAATTGGATATTCGCAGTCGTCCAGTGGGCAAAGTCGTCTTGGAAAAACCAGTTCCGGTCAACGGCGCCGTATAAGAGCTCCCCAAATTGTTCGTCAGCCCTATCTACATACTTCTGGTCCTATGCCAAGACACTTGGGTTAGTACTTGCGATGCTTACAGCCTAGATGGATTTGAGCTCACCTGCTGAAGAGTCTATTCCAGCATGACGGGAATCAGTTGGAAGTCTCGTGGGCCATTCGGATTCTTGGGGAATCGATCGCTGAAAGACTTTTCGCGCTTAAGAGCACCCTCATCAGGATGACTCCGGCCTTCGGGTTTGCGTGGCACTCCCGCCTGTTCCGCGCACCAATCGTAGTACGACCCCTTGAATTCCTGTATCAGACGCTGAGCAGCGGGTTCAAGGAACTGTCTGATGTTGTCTTTGTTGAGTGTCATATCTGCCCGTTTCCATGTCAAGTGATTCAGTGGCCAAAGTCGATGAAGATGCGGGAGGTAGGAAAGGTCGGCAACCAGGCCGAAGCAAGAAAGGTGGAAAAAATCTGCCTTGGTTAGTTAATGGCGCAAGGATTGGGCATGAATGACCTACTTGGTTTGTGTATGTCGTTGCCAAACATTGGCGGGCGGATGGTGACGCAGTATTGGCTGTCCCAATTGTCATCATCTTTCTTTGTGCAGGCTGGGTATATGCAAGGCAGATCTGTGTCCCAGTACTTCGGAGGTCTGTTCTGCAGGAAGCACATGTGCGGCAGTGGGCTCCCCCCACAGTTCGCTTCAACATTCTATCGAAGGTCTTTCTGAACTCGAAGGCCTCGATCTGCGTCATGATGAATGATGGTGTATGCGATGGAAACGTTATGTTTTGTTTGCGTAAGGCCTGTATGAGAAGGATTAGTACCTAAAAGCATAAGAGATGGCATAATTTGGTCACTTTATGCTCGCTTAGGAAAGGGCAAAGATAGGTAGTTGTCACTGCCTGCCGGCCGTCACCAGCTGCTAACTTCACATTAGCCCCCTGGGATTCTCCCACCGTCGAATGCCGCTGAGGCCATAAGGCCAAAAAGAGCAAGCGTCCGCAGTGTGTTAATTGTGGAAAATACAACCACCTCTCTCGCGCGACTGCTGCAATGGTCGTGAGTTCATTCTACCTACCCCCTTCTGGATACGACGACTAATCCTTTTAGCCGGGATGATGACCATCGTGGAGGAGGGTGGTCCTTCCGGGGCCGCTGCGATCGAATCAGTTGTAGAGCCAACCATGGCCAGCAAAGGCATCATCTTGTCAGCTTCACAGTTAGCCTTCTTGGTAACCTTGGATAGGTTGTTAGGGACAACCCTAAACGGTTAGTTATTACCTCGCCTTCTGAAGTCTATGAGCACTGATTAACGATTTTGTTTACAGGGTAAAGGGTAACTCCAACGCCTTCCCCAACAACCCCTCCGAGGTTACCGAGGAAAAGAAGAACAAGAAGGAGAACAAGGGGGAGGAGGAGTTGGAGTCGAGAAGAAGGAGACAAGCGGGGGCGCGGCTGGGCTCGCTCAGGCCGCCCCCATGGATACGAACTAGGTACCGTGGGAACTCGTGAAATCGGGCACGCCTCGTGGATAGCTTTATAGCACTACGCAGCTGCAGCAGCCTTACATCCGTTAAGTATCAGGGAAGAAGAGGAGGATCATCCTCTAAGGCTTAGGGCGCTAAAATAAGGTTGCATAAATGCTACTTTAAGATATCATAAAGTGATCTGATTATTTCGTCTCTTATGCTCTCGGCGACATAGTCTTCGGAACTTAGTTGAAGCACTGCAGATCCTCACATACATATTCACAGTCCAAGAGCAAGTATTTGAAGTAAAAGTCATCATTGTCATTCATATGCCCCGCCTACAGCAAGGCCCTAAATCTTCATCCATCAATGTAAACCATCAAACTTAATCGGGTATCGACATGACATCGCCCAGCTGGCCGATCATAAACTCTCCAATACAAATGTGACATAAAATAACTCCCAAAAAACGCCAATGCCTAAATATTAAATATCATAACATTTTTAGTGCTGCTTAAGCTCGGCGGCGGAGACAGCCGCGTCGACAGCTTCTTGAAGATCGAGGTGGAAGTAAGGTCGGTTGAGACCACCGACTGCGACGAGACGGGTGCTGGTGGGGTCCCTTGGGAGCTTCTCTGATGATGCGCTGTTGATGGAGTCGTCGACGGCTTCGATGTCCTGGCGCATGGGTGTGTTCTTGGCCTTCTCGTCGATAGCGGCGGCAGTAGCGGCGCTGTCATCACCACCAAGATCGGCAATGGAGAAGATGGCCTTCCAGTGACCGGTGGAATCATTTCCAGCGCGAGGAGTACGGAAACCAAAGCCAGCAGCAGCCAAAGCACGCTTCGTCCATCGGTTCTCAATGTTGGCAAAGTGCCAGTCAACGACTTCAGGGGCGGCGAACTTGTCGAGTTGGTTTCGGACGTCAATGAGAGCCTGGATAGAAGTAACATCGACGTTGTTGACACTGGAAAAGTCGAGAATAACAGCCTTAAGGATGGGTCGCTCATCGTTCTCGACTTGCTTGATGTGGCGGGGCTCGCGGTCGTTCCAAGGTCGGTCTCCAAGCTTGCCCAGAAGGGCGGGGTTGGTTCGTCGGCATTCAGCAAAGATGGTCTCGGTAAGGTGGTTGAGGTAGTGAGAGGCGTTGGGGTAGTTAAAACCTTCGGCGAATCGGTAGATAAAGACACCGGGGTAAGGTGTGCGAACGACGACCTTGGGGTTGGCACCGTTGCCGTGGTCGAGGGGAAGGAAACCAGCGCGGAGAGAACCATCACCTTCGTCAATTGAGCCAGGGCTGGCAGTACCGTCGCTAACGTTGGCTTTCATGGTTCGGACGCGAACAACACCGAGGAAGCGGCCGCGAGCCTTGAAGAGACGGAAGACAACAACGGCAACGGACATGGCAATTGTGGTGTAGATGCCGTTCTCGATGGAGCTGAAGATGGTTACAAGGACACCGGCGAAGAAGATGATGACCTCGATGGGAGAGACACGCCAGAACTGGTAGACGACCTTGGGGGGAGTAATAACATCTCCTACGGCGTGGATGATGACACCAGCAAGACCAGCGTTGGGAATGTAGAAGAAAACGGCAGTCAAGGCGTAAAGGGCAAGCAAGACGACGACGGCAGTAATGACACCAGCGAAGGGGGTGCGGACACCAGCCTTTGACTTGATAGCGGTACGAGAGAACGATCCAGTGGCGGGGTAAGCACCCAGGAAGGGACCGAGAAGGTTGCTAACACCGATGGCGACGAGTTCCTGAGAAGGATCGATAACATAGTTGTTGACACGGCCGAAGGACTTGGAGATGGAGATATGCTCAATCAGGACAACGATGACGGCGGCGGGGAGCTCGGAGGCAAATGCGCTGATGATGGAACTGTTGATCTCGGGGACAGCAGCATGAGTAAAGCCACTGGGAACATCGCCGACAATGCTAATACGAGGGTTGTCGCGATGCTTGATGTTAATTCCAGCACTGATACCAACGTAGAGCAGGATGACAAAGGCGGTTCGGAGGGTGGAGATGAAGAAGTACAGCTTGGCGCGATGAGGCTGCTTCTTGGCCATGGTGCCACAAAAGATGCGGATGGAATAGAGCATGACGAGGGTCGAAAGACCAATGGCGGCGTCGAGCTTGGTACCACCCAGGTTCTTGAGGGTGTCAATAATGACCAGGTAGGTGGGCTGACGTGTGTTGACACCCTTGATACCCATGAGCTTGGGTACTTGACCAGCGAGAATGTTGACAGCGGAACCGGTCATGAAAGCGCAGATCGAAGGCAGAGGGATAAACTCGACGAGCCATCCAAGTCGAGCAAGACCGAGGAAGGTGACGATACCACCGACGACAACAGCCAGGGCAGAAGCGACAACATGACCAGGAACATCGGGGAGGGCATCTGCAGCGTGCAGAACAATGTTGCCCGTGACTTGAGACATGACAGCGACGGGACCAATGGTGATATCCTTGGATGTAGCAAAGAACCAATAGATCAAGACACCCATGAATGATGAGTACAGACCATATTCGACGGGAAGCTGGGCCAGCTGGGCATAGGCCATAGATTGGGGAACCACAACAGCACCAACAGTGATACCTGCGGGGAGTTGATGTCAGCAGATGCCCCCATGTAACGGCACGGGGAGTTACTTACCAGCAACCATGTCACCAAGAAACCAGATCCAATTGTATTTGCCAACCCATGATAGAAAAGGGAAGAGGTTGTAAAAGTATTCGCCAACTTGATGAACTGAAGGAGTAATCTCTCTGAGAAACTCCCCAACGGTAGGCTCCTCCTCGATGTATAGGTCGGCATTCGTAATTGAGGGCGCTCTCTCTTCAGGTTCTGTGTGATCGGCGCCGATGAACTTTTCCAAGGCCGACTTGGCCGAGTTTTTGGGTTGTTGCGACATGTTTGTTGTGTATGTGACTGTGTGGGAGGAAAAAGGACAACGCTCGAAATAAAGATTGAAGAAGAAGACGGAGATAAAATAAGAATGGATGAAGAGGAGAAGGGGAGTTGGGAGGACTGTATGCAAGAACGGGGAGATCAAAAAGGAAGATCAACGTGGGTATTTGAGTCGTAGAGAGTGGTCAGCCACTGGAAACGGGGTTTTTGGCGGGCTTTGAAATGCGAAATGCAGGCGATAGCGGACCGTCGTTCGGACTGTCGCTCGGTGCGTCGGGGTATGCTGCAGCGCTAGCAGGACTTTCTCCTAGTTGGGGCAAGTAGTCGAGGGAGGTATGACGACTCAATGCTTGGTACGGAGTAAGGTTGAGGTAAAAACCGAGCAGATCGAATCGATCTTATGGGGAGTTTGTTCTCGACCCGGTTTTGTGGAAGGATTGAAGAACGGATGCGACGTAAAAGTCTGGTTGAATCCTGTCGAGTTGAGGGGATGATGGGACCAGGAAACAAGAGGTAGAGGCGAGAGAGGATGGGGTATAAATTAAGATTTCGTTCAAGGGCACCCGAATGAGGATAAAGTCACGTCAATTGCTGAGTGAGCCGGGACTCGAATGGACTGGACTGGCGACTGGATTGACGGTGGTCTACCTGGTTAAGCCGAGGTGGATCATCCCAGTCTACCATCCATGCCAAGCCATGCCATTCAATGATTACCCTTCAACCTTTGGGTGCGACAATCGCATTTTCTGTCGGGGAGTTGTGCTAAGGGTACACCCATCACAGCACATCAATGAGCAGGCGTACCAGGATCAACGCGCACCAATCTTGAGACGCCTCCAACAAAAGCAAAAGTGTGTGTTCTGTCCTGTACCAGATTCTGCATGGACCAGTTCATGTGTCTCCTCGGGCTCTCGTGTGTCTCGGTCGTGTCCTTTCTCACGCCCTGAGCTCTCCCGCGTCAAGCTGCCCTGGTCGAAAAAGCGTGGGGAGTTGGAGTTTTGGCGGCGGCAAAAGCTGTTGCTGGTGCTGGCGCTGCAGCTACAGAAGCTGGTGTGCCTGCGCGGGCCCATTAGAACCATTGCGTGCTGACCAGGATCTGAGCATGTCATTGTCGCTATCCCAAAACAGCTCCGCCAAAGGTCTCCACCAACATTCGCGTCGTCTCCGTAAGAATGAAGATTCTTTATTGCGGGGTATATAAGGGTCCGATGGAAAGGGAATTGACTGAATAGCAAGAGGATCACATCATGAATTTGGGCGACAAGAATACAGCGTCTGGCTGTTGCGCAAAGATTTGCAGTTTATGGGATTCAAGGTTTGGAAAGAGTGAAAATCCCTGTTAGATCGACTCACGACGATATCGTCTGCGATTGCGCCATCGATCTAAAACCAATTGCAGCCTTGGATTGCTCTGCGGGCGGATAGCGCCATACCCGTTATGGATTAGCGAAGGCAAAGCTTTGATGTGAAAGCGCGGAGCTTTGATGCTGGAGTGAGATCATCAATTGGATTAGAAATGGTCAATGAACGCATATTGCATGGTAGAGAGAGGAGAAGAATCGAATTAACACGCTGTGATTCTTTTTTATTGTGTAGTGTGCTGACAGATTGATATTAAAAATGGTGAGAGCACAGATCAAGATACAGGGGACTTCGGGGAGTTGAGAGTTTTTTTTACTGCCGATGCCGCCTGGAGCTTTTGTTCCATGCAGACTTCTTTTTTTCTCGGGGAGATGAAATAAGACCGGACATCCGGAAATAGAGAAGTCGCGATGGAAGAAAACTCAAATAAACACGGTACTCCTTCTCTGATAGCTATCAAGATAACATCCAATTCACCAAAAGAACATCTAATCATGGCAAACTCGTTCCCTGTTAAATCTCTGCAATAGATGATGAATTCATCATGATGGCCTCATCAAGACCCATCTACCAACTCCCCGTTCCTCCCACTACGGCCCCACTTTCCCCTCAGAACATCCTGGACCACATGCGCTACCGTTTATCAACGTCTCCAGCCTCAAGGGACGTCAAACCCAATAAGAACACATTAAACTCAACCTCACGATGGACAAACTAATGCTCATTTTCGTTTACAATTGCGTTTTCGGTGCACGTCCTGCAGGCTTGTCGCTCACCCGGGCATCGACGGTCCAGAATCCCACGACGCTATACCTGAACAACTTGACTTCCCTGCTCATGCACTTAACTTTGAGTTGAGATTAGACGTACATCCGATTCTCGGTAACATGGACCCCTTCAGGTATGCAAGTTGGTACATCTATCCATCTATTCGTCAATAGCTTCAGCTCCCCATGAGACTACTGCCCACCCATGTAGCTCCCCATGCATACACACTGAGACAGTCGATAGTCTGTCAGGGCTGAACTCATCAATTCTAGACTCAATTAAATCAGAACGCCAAATGTGACAGTTTTGAGGCTAATATGCCGATCTTCCGGTTTGATCAACTGTAGCTGAAAGATTGTGTTCAGAATTGACGGCCACGCATGGTGCAATCGACGCCAATTTGACCCAACGATCCCTGATATTGCCCCCCCGTCAAAGTTTCAACATACTCTAATTATACCGAGAAACAAAGGGGGATGATCCACCAATCTGAACCGAGGAATGACCGCGCTTACTCGCCCCATACAAGCCAAAGTGTACTCGGATGGCAGATCAACTCCCCGGAGCTCTCCCCGGCCATTGCAATTCCAACGACTCTTACGCGATAGAATCACAGGTATTGGTTAGGACTTGTCTCAGCCCGACATCGCTTCTCTTCATCCCGCGTATAACCAGGTTAGTTCCCTGATAGTCTCCTCTTTACAAGGCCACATACCCCATTATACCTGATGTTAATATCCATCCCTGCCACGGACCGTCGGACGAGCGCCGACGTTCCATACTGGGCACATGTCTCGATCCAGAAGTTAATATGCAGCCAAGACAACGTTATCAATCCCGCTCGGGAGAGTGAATATCCAGAAAGCCATCCGGCTTGGCCCCCACGTCAACAAAACGCCTCAAAGTGCCTTCACCGGGAACCCATGCTTGCTATTATGAAGTAGTGGTCTTTTTCAGAAACAAGCTATGACCTACAATCTAGATCAGGGAGAGATATCGTTAACCTGACACTTTCATTACTGGTTTTCGATGGTGCCATTTACCAGTGTGTTGGCGAATGTGCGACAATTTCATCACGACTTTGCACTTTGAAGTCGATCCATCCTACAAAGCGATGATTTCCAAATCTCATCGCCAAGTTGAGGCTAGAAGACGCCACCAGGTCCCTTCCCTCCCTCCTTTTCTTAAGGGTGAAATGAGCTATCCTTGTTGTCGGGTTGCATGGGTTTGGGTAGTGTCGGGGAGTATGCATAAACCTTTTCGGTCTAGACATGTCACCATCCGATCCCAGGATTTCTGAGTAAGGTTCGGTTTCCCACTACTTTCATTGGATTCCAGCCTGGTCTCCTGCCAAGCATCCCACGTTAACGCTCCCATATCCCGCTCGCCACCCTTCCCCGAGCCATGTTCACTCTGTGCCAACGTATGCACGCGAGCACTATCGATTATTCTGCCGTCTGGGCATCACACCTGTCTCGGTAATGCGGCATATTTCCCTTGGCGTTCCCTGCATGACTCTTTGGAAGTGGTTGATGAGCAGTCAGCACTTACTTTTCCTAAATCAACGTCATTTTAGAGCTTCAACGCAGGCCCATGGTCGAGCGACTGGCACTGAAGTCACTGAAGTCACAAACTGCTTCACTGTAAGTATACGTAACAAACACTTCCTCATATTTGTGGTGAGTTGAGTTGGATTTATCTCGTTTTCACTGCCCTACTTTGCCTATCATGTAGGCATGGGTTACCTCAGAAAATGCCACACAGTTCACGGCATGGTTGTCTTCATGAGGGCTACGAGGGTCTAGCATGCTGAGGATGACGAGTTCTTGGCGTTAATTCCGCAATTCAAGTTGATAATCAGATAGTTAATTGACAAGTGACAATGTCATATCCAACCAGCTAGTAGCCCATATCAGTGGCAAGATGCCTGATAGATTTACCAATATCATTGTGCTTACTGGATCGTCGATCTTTGGTTCTCCAAGCGAGAGGTGGTAGGCACTTCTTCAAGTCAATCTTCTTGATTCTTAGCCCCTTACTGTAGATATTGTGTTATCGGGCGGTCTTCATCAGGAGTCTGTACTGGTTCAGCTTGCGAGATCTCATCGCTAACATCACTCTCGATAAGGACTTGATATTAACAGAGCCACCAGGCGAAGGACGAACTCTCTTGACGATACAATTAGCTTTCCTCGCTTACTGGATCTCATGTTAACGGGAAATTTAATTCGTTGATAGAAATCCTTTTCCATCGTGCTTACTTGGTCACCTAAGATTTAATAGCACGAATGTTTCAGTCATTTTCTGATTGGAGTCTTTCATCTCAAGTCTATAGCTGCCATCGTCCCAGTTTATGCTAGAAGCTCGAAGCGGTTCCTGTAGGGTGTTCAGACCATATTCAGCCCTGACATACCGTTCTGAGTCGCATTTCTCTGCAAAAGCCCATTCAGACTCCAGAGAGCCACATTTGAAGGCTCCCTTTTCTTTAGATACCCTTGATGTGTTGTTGCAAGTGTTCATTTTCCTTGATAGGTTTGTCTTACACCCCGGACAGTCGCTTTTGAAGGTCAAGGTTTTATATTTTGAGGAAATTGGCAATCTCGGCCTTGTCGTGACCAAACTTCACCATTGGTTTGTTTGAATCTAACCTGTAGTCCCCGGTGTAGACTCACTTGTTACTCTCATGATTCGCTTACTAAACTCATGAATTTCTCAACCCAAATCTTTTTCAGCTAAACGCTACCTTCTCCACTAAGACCATCTCAAGCAGTGTGCTTCTTAGCATCAACCTCAATCTCGAATCTCATAGTCGGCAAAGCCAACCTCGGAACACCAGTCGCGACAGATCCTGGTCGATTATCCGGAATCCTTTTCTTCAGTGCCTCCGTCAGAATTGGCAACGTGACGTCAATATCAAGATGATAATGTCGAACATAGTAAACGTCCTCCCACCCCCGAAGTCCAGCTGCTTTGAGCATGGTCTCAACATTTTGTACAGCCTGCTCAACTTCGTCTTTCACGTCGTCTGACATCTCGCCTTTGTCGTTGAAGCCGCCTTGGCCGGATATTTTGAAGAAGCCGTTGCCGAGATCGACGGCTTGGGAGTAGTGGTTTGTATTGGTGAGGAACTGCAGGAATTCAGAAGGAGGGGTTATGTATGTGACGGCAGCCATGTTGTAGTGTTTTGGTGTATGTTTGTGTCCTGTATGAAGTTGTTATAGAGTTAAGATGCTTACGCTCACACTTTCAAGAAGACTGGGACATATTTATATGTCGAATTCTAATCCAAACAGTTTTAATCAACATGACGTGTCCAACACAGTAAGCCGCAGCTGAATAAGCCCAGATACCAAAAAGAGGTCCGTTCAGCGCTTCAACACCATCTTGGCCATTGAAAGGAGGGGGCGCCAAGCCTCTTCAGCCGCAAACATCTGGGTGACAGAAGAATTGCTCTAAAGCTTGAAGGTGCCAAAATAAAACAGACTATGCTTTGTGAAGATTGTCATAAAGTGGGTAAATTATTTCGCTTTCTAGGCTCTTAGTAACCAATTTTTCTGACAACCCAAGGCGCCGAAGCTGATTCCAAACGCCAAGGCTGACTGACCTCGGATTTGAGCTTCTCGAATTGGATAACCATCGTATCAAACAACGCCGAGCTCGGAGGCAGCTGAATTATGGACTTTCTCTGTCTATAAATATATTCTGGCGCTGGCTCTGTGCGCGGTTAGATGGTTTCCAAGCTAGTTTTTCCAGAATGATTCCATTCAGGTATCCACCGAGATCTCAAAGGACGGGAACTGACATTCACATTAGGCTTATTTATCGTCTGGGGGGGAGAAACCGAGAAATAGCTGATACAGTCGGAATCCATCCAGTTGATCTGAAGCATGATCTACGTTAATTCAGATGTATATGTAGTATTCTTATGTCCTCGGGAATGGGCGGATCTCTCGACTTGAAAAGCAATTTTGTGTAAAGTTGAAATGATATTGACTGCTGGTCGTCTTAGATGTCTCAGTGGAGATGTGATTCATAGACCGGCAAATCCAGCTGTCTGTTTCACTTTCGTGCTTATTGAAACATTTGCACACGTTCCGAGACGAGTACATCTTCCCACTAAGGTCATCAAGGCTGCCCATCTCTTCCCTTACGCCCAGGGAATGTTTATGGATGATATCTTTGGCAAAGGCTCTACCGACTGTTTAAGACACAGAAGCAATTGTGAAATAATGAAGGCATCAGATGAAGAAACATGGGTTTGTGATGTCGATCGTGGTGATACTTCATGGAGATGGATGCCAAAGAGATGACATCGTGGGCCTGCAGTCTGGTGGCTGGAAGTTCAAGTAGGTCTGATATGAGACCCATCGCCGTCCTTAGCACGTTGTTGGGTGTAAAGCCTTTTATCAACTCGTTTGGCGACACCTTTGTCGTGCTGGATCTCGTGTTGTTGTGAACTTGAAATTCCGATAGTTGATGCTATTATATACCATCCATCAAGTACCACATCCTCAACAATATGACAGGACCTTACTAGCATCAGGTTCAAAATTTGTGGTCTCATGAGTAACGTCTTCTCCTTTGCAGATTGCCTTATCGATCTCCTCCTGAGATGTATGTTAGTATCAACATTCTAACCTTATAAGGCTTATAGGAGGTTAATATCGCTTACCATATGAGCCTTAAGCTCATTCTTCTGATCATCACACAGGACCGTGAGGCGCCTTAGCTCATGCTTGTTCTCCATGAGAAAGATGATTTCATCAACGTGCTGGTTTGTCACGGTACACCTTTGAAAACCTGCATCTCGAAATTTAAATAAATGCTATCACATAAGGGCAGAAACTGACTTTTTTCACAGCATGACACATGACAAACCAGAGATAAGATCGTCAAAGTGGGGAAATTTTGTGTTGAAATTCATCTAAAAGAGCGCTTTGTTATCCCATTATTTATACCCTATTGCGCAATATTGGCTTCCACCTCGATCTCAACAATCATACCAGGAATACCCAACTCAGTAACACCAACACATGTCCACGTAGGCTGATGATCGGGCATCCACTTACGGAAAGCCTCAACCATCAAATCGAAAGAGCCAGAGAGCGAGATATGGTAGCTCCTGACAGAGTGTACATCAGCCCAACCTCTTGCGCCAGCATCCTTGAGGTTCTTCTCGACGTTCTTGAAGGCGAGATCGATTTGGCCCTTGAGATCGTCCTTGTCGATGTTGCCTTGGTCGTCCCAGCCACCTTGGCCGGAGCACTTGATGGTGTTGCCAACGCGGACGGCTTGGGAGTAGGAGTATTCTTTGTTGTTGGTCTTGCCGACGCCTTCGTAGTTGTAGTATGTGAGATGAGACATTATAGTATTTGTACTAGAGATGTTTTAGCTGGGCAGTTGTCAAGAGGAGAAACAGAGGTCTTACGCGAAGAGACAAGATGTGTTGGTTGACGAATTGGTAAACTGAGTTGGTATGTATGGATGCTCGTAAGAGGCGACCTCGCCTCTTATGTACCGCACAACATGACACACCCAATAACTCTTTAGAAGCTTGGCGCATCCAACAGTCATGAAGTTCTGGCTATCATGAATCCATACAGTCACACGGCGTCATCATGTTTGATCTGCGGCACCGAGTGGTCAGCCAACATTCCTAATTCAGCAAGCTGAAAGACGGTACCTGATAACTTCCCCTTCCCCGCAAAACATTTGCCCAGAAACATGCCCCGATCAAGCATGAGATAAGGCCAAAGTGCGGCTTTGATAGAAACTGTGGGTTGGTAGGGGCCTAAAAACTTGCCCAAACAAGAATGGTCGCGATATCCCCGCAATCGTGGGGTTCAAGTTCCCCTCATGCCCTGGCCGCAAAACTTGCCAATCTTGAACATTTCGTGTACTTGATCCGTTTATGGTAACTCATAGCGGTCTCTGTCATGATAGGAGCTTACTATGTCAATAATTGATTGGAGTTCATTTGTTTGCTTCACTTCTGTTGCGCCCGAGGAAAACCGGCTGTCGTTGTGTCGCACTCATTATAAAGATGATGCCCCCAACTCGTCATCAGACTGCTTACACTCAAGTTCCCTAACCTTCTTATCCTCACATAATCTTTCACAATGGCTTCAACTACACAAATCTCATTGCCCAACGGCAAGAAGTATGATCAGCCAACTGGTCTCTTCATCAACAACGAGTTTGTCGCAGCTTCAGGCGATGAGTTTGTCGTGACAAACCCTCAGTAAGCACCCCACCCCGCAGAACTCGCTTGCAGAACAGACACTTACACAGCTTCAGCACCGAGGAAGAAGTCATCAAGCTCAAGGGCGCCTCAAAAGAAGACGTCGACAAGGCTGTTCAAGCTGCGCGCAAGGCCTTTGAGGGCGAGTGGTCCGAGATTGCCGCCGTCGAGAGAGGCGCGTTCCTTTATAAGCTTGCAGAGCTTATTGATCGCGACCGTGAGCTCATCGCCGCCATCGATGCCTTCGACAACGGCAAGGTAAGCAACTTGAATCGGCTTCAATTAACCACCTTACTAACTACGTCTCTAGCCCTTCAGCGCTTGTCTCGCTGGCGATCTCGACGAGTCCTACAATGTCTTCCGCTACTACGCCGGTGCCGCCGACAAGATCAGCGGCAAGACTATCGAGACCTCCCCCGCCAAACTCGCATACGTTCTACAAGAGCCTCTCGGAGTCTGCGGCCAGATCATCCCCTGGAACTTCCCCTTCATGATGCTCGCCTGGAAGGTCGCACCCGCTCTGGCCTGTGGTAACACGGTCATCCTCAAGCCCGCTGAGCAGACGCCCCTGTCTGCGCTATACTTTGGTAACCTTGTTAAGGAAGCTGGTCTTCCTGCTGGTGTTGTCAATGTTCTTCCCGGTCTTGGGCCTTCTACTGGAAAGGCTATTGCTGGACATATGGACATTGACAAGGTTGCCTTTACTGGTAGCACCAACACTGGTCGGGCTATCATGAAGGATGCCGCGAATAACTTGAAGAACATCACGCTTGAGTGTGGTGGTAAGAGTCCCTCTATTGTCTTTGCCGATGCAGAGCTGGAGCAGGCTGTTAAGTGGTGCCACTTTGGTATCATGGATAACAAGGGAGAGGTGAGATCAATCGTCCATATTCCCAGCGTCAACACTTGCTAATCGCATTACTATAGGTCTGCACATCCACCTCAAGAATTTACGTCCACGAGGACATCTACGACAAGTTCCTCGAGAAGTTCGTCGAAGTCACAAAAGAGAACGACAAGCTCGGCTCTCCCTTCGACGAGTCAACCGTCCAAGGCCCCCAAGTCTCCAAGACACAATACGAGCGCGTCCTCTCCTACATCGAGGAGGGCCGCAAGTCCGGTGCTAAGCTTCTCTACGGAGGTAGCAAGTACGGCGACAAGGGATACTTCCTCCATCCCACCGTCTTCGCCGACGTAAGTCCTCAATCCCCAATTGCACAGCAACGGTACTAACCCGAACAGACCACCGAGGACATGAAGATCATGAAGGAAGAGATCTTTGGCCCCGTCGTTTCCATCGCAAAGTTCTCCACTGATGAGGAAGCCATCGCCAAGGCCAACGATACCTCGTACGGTCTTGCCGCCGCTCTCTTCACAGAAAAGGTTTCCCGGGCGCACAAGGTTGCTCGCAAGCTTCAGGCCGGTATGGTCTGGATCAACTCCTCTGGAGATTCTCACTTCGGTATTCCTTTCGGAGGATACAAGTCTTCGGGTATTGGTCGTGAGCTGGGACAGTATGCTCTGGATGCGTATACTCAGTCCAAGGCTATCCACGTCAACTTGGGTTTTGAGCTATAGATGGATTTTGAAGATATAGTTAAATGATACCAATGAGTTAAACAACACCATCTCATTACCTTTGATGGCCAGTCTCGGCTTTATACAAGACTTGCCGGACCTCATAAACCCTTTGCCGACGCTCGGGTTCTGTTTCCCATATCGTCGGAACCGACTGCCCCGTGACCTTGTCTCTGGTCCCACATCCCCAGATAACGGACTTGTTTCTGTCAACGCTATCATTCCATCTCCGCTTAATTGACACGATGGTGTAACTTGATTCGCTGCAGCCCTTGTCGGTGGATTGAATTACATAGGAAAGGGCGTCAGATACCAAGAGATACCAAGATCATAGATAGGTATAAAGGATAAGATACTCATGTTTTGTTGAGCGATAAGACATATCGAATAATACTCGCCTCATTCTACTTATTACTTTCAACTCATCAATACCTTCTAATAGTAAATCGTTCAACATGACTGCAACAACCTCCGTCAGCCCAGACGCAATCAGGGCCATGTTCGCGTCCGCCTTATCAAGCATGTACCGTCGCGAAGTCCCCCAATACGGCACTCTCCTCAAGCTCGTATCAGACATCAACCACAAAAACAACCAGCAAATAGAACCTCGCATAGAAGTCGAGAGACATGGTGCCATCAGACTCGGAACACCAGAAGAACTATCCATGATGCGACGTTTGTTCTCTGTCATGGGAATGCACCCAGTCGGCTACTACGATCTCACCGTTGCAAGTCTTCCGGTGCATGCTACTTGCTTCCGACCTCTGACGCAAGAAGCACTCGCTTATAACCCTTTCCGGGTGTTTACTTCGTTGTTGAGATTGGAGCTCATTGAGGATGAGGATCTTCGATCAAAAGCTGCTGAGATTCTGAGCAAGCGCCAGATTTTCACATCACGATGCGTCGAGTTGATCGAGCTCTTTGAATCACAAGAATCTTTCTCAGAAATCACAGCAGAGGAATTCATAAAAGAAGCTCTAGAAACATTCCGCTGGCACAAGACCTCGACAGTGGATCTAAAAACCTACAAAGCCCTCCGAAAAGCACATCCCCTCATTGCAGATGTTGTCTGTTTCAAAGGTCCTCACATCAACCATCTCACGCCTCGAGTCCTAGATATCGAGACAGCTCAGATTCGCATGCTCCGATACGGGCTACAAGCAAAAGACGCCATTGAAGGACCACCACCACGAGCATGCCCTATTTTACTCCGTCAGACGAGTTTCTTAGCTATTGATGAAGCGATCGCCTTTTCTGAGGGTGAAGAAACTGGAGGTAGCCATAAGGCAAGATTTGGAGAGATTGAACAGCGTGGAATGGCTTTGACGCCTAAAGGACGACAGTTGTATGACGATCTCATCAACGAGTGGAGAGGCAGTGTGGGATATGAGTCGAAAGAAAAGCATCTAGCCAAGATCTTTGAAAGGTTTCCCGACGATATGGAGACTCTTCGAAAAGAGAAGCTGGCATACTTTACATACAAGCCCGTCGCCAGCGCTGAAGGACACGATATCGAGGCCCTTGTTAGCTCCGGAGCTGTGAAGGTCGAACCTATCACGTATGAAGACTTTCTACCTGTTAGTGCGGCTGGCATTTTTCACTCGAATCTGGGGGATGATGGTGGTATGAGTCACAGTGTAGGTGCTGATCAGGGATCTTTTGAGAAGAGTCTTGGATGTGTTGTTAAGAAGGAGTTTGAGCTATATCGTGAGATGCAGGAGAGTTCGATTAGAGAGTGCCTAGCATAATGTTGGTCTGAACTGGCATAAAGTGGATAGATTATTTCATCTCTTAGGGTCATAGTGGCCAGGTTTTAGATCCTTTTAGTAATATAATGACGCTTCGTCATCGTGTAGTTGTTGCTAAAGGGTTTTTCTTTCCAGAGATGATGTACAGCAGCGAGACTGCAACTGCACGAGTCAGTAATAGAGCAGGAACAAAGACTTCACATAATTATACCATTCCTTAGTCTTCTTTCAATATGTCTTGATAAACCAAGCAAGGACGCTCTTGATGGTATTCTAGTATTTGTCTCAAATAACCTATTGTGCGTTTCTCCTATGCGCATGCGTTGACAACCACAAAATCCGTACCATAAGGAAACAAGCCGCAGATCAAGCGACTACCATAGCAAAGTCTTCCAAAGATCGAAAATTATGACATGACCAAACAGAGTCCAACCCAGACAAGATCATCAAACTTTCAAAAAGTCCCACAAAGCACCTCGTTCCTTAGGGTCCTCAACCAGAGTCTTCCCATCCTCATCGACAGTCATGCTCCACAACTCAAAGTCATGCTTGGTCAACAGCTCATAGCCGCCCTGGGGACTTGGCCGTAACGTGAAGAACTCGTAGGACTGGTGCTTAACCACTTGCGCAACGAATCTCTTTCGATTATTGTGGCCGATAAGGGTACCAGAAACACAGTTGCGAAAGCCAAGCCATCTGTCCCTCTCGATACACTCCCAGTGATATCCACCCTTGGGGTTCAGACCCTCGGTAAGTTCGAGATTGCCGTTGACGAGAGTAATGTATTTGTTGGTGTCTCGGAGGCGGATAATGAAATCTGCACCGGGGTAGGGAACAGACTCGATGTAATCTGAGAGTGTTTCGGTCCCAGTTGAATGGGTTGGGGTGGCGGCTCCGTCCATGGTTGATGCGATGGATAGTACGTTGTCTATCAAGGCGTAATCTTTGTTCATTTTGTTGGAGTTGATGTTGGAGAGTCGGTGTTGAAGTGAGATGGATTTGATACCTCCACTTTACACGTCACCCGCCAGCTGCGGGAGGCCGACCAGTCAGAAGCCTTGACAAGCGCTGTGGCGATTATTTAAGCGATGGGAGATTAACTGCCAAATTCACTTCGAGAATTAACAGGCTGATAATGTGGTACATCTTGGAAAAGGACAAGCAAATCGTCCTGTTTGTAATGCACTGAAAATGTGGGGAATTCACTGATCAGAAATGTGTAGGGTAGTCGAAAGTCAAAAACAGATCAGACACCATCAACACCCAATCATTGAACTACAATGACCGCCAGTAAGTTTATGCTATAAACATCTGCGGTATAGATGCTCAATCAATCATTGCAGTTTGATTTGTAAATCTAATCATGTCGTGTTGTCTAGCTGTGTTTCATCACCAGGGAAGTGTGCCAAGAGGTTGCATGTTGTATCCTCTCAAGCTCTGTATACGAACAAACACAAAGCGCTTACTCTCACGACAACTGATTCAAACTACAGCCCAGTCGACACCAAGTGTAACTGCGACGAGAAGACCAGATTGAGCATCGTAACAAACGGTTTAAGGGCGTGCAAAGACAACATCACCCAGCCACAACAACTTCGAAACACATACCCTAGACGATTTTAGGTCACAAGGCCTATCGTAAACGCAACAATCAGTCATTTACATTCACATATAGCCCCAATCACCGAGGCAGAACCTCATTCAGGTAGAAACAGTGCCCAGCCCAGCCAAGCCCAGACCTCGTGTGACTGCCAAATCACAAACAAAGCCTTCCTCACAATCTTACCCTCCTCCCCTTGCGCGGACGGGCGGGCTTCACAAACGGCCCGCACTGAGTCAAATAAAGTTGAACAGTTAAATTGAGTTTAGACAGAAAACCGTTGTTGATATGGCACTTCCCTTCCCGCAGCATCCGGACCCAGCGCCACAGCCCGTTCTAGACCGTGGGTTTGCGTGTCCTCGTGCCCTGAGCCACAAAGCTCTTGGGTCGCCGCGGTCTAGAACGTTGATCATGGGTATTTCCGAGCAGTTTCCTACAAGGGACGGTATACGCCAATGAGGTCTGGCATGGAGGTTCCCGTATGGTCTGCTCGTTGTTATTGGATGGCCAAGGCAAAACGGAGATGGCCTCACGGGAAATAGGTATAGCACGTTGGCGTTATAGCGATAGTCTCTCAAATTAGCCAGGAACAGCCGGCAATCGGCAGGGCCTTAATTCGAGTAACGTTGTATCATGTCTCAAGCTATTGATAACGGTCTTTTCCGGAGGCGTATGGGTCGGCGACCGGAGTCTGGTTGATGCCGTACAGAGAGACTAGGCAGGTATCATGGTTGAAAGGAATTGAAGTTACACGGAAATGCCTGTGCTCAGGTACGTGGAAACTCAGGTGCGCCAAGCGTACGGCAGTGCCGGGGGCTCCATGATCTGAGGAAGTCACTGATGGAATAACTGATCAAGTGTCTGAGGGAATTCATCACGCGGGATAAACCCGCTTACTCACTGGGAGACATCGTGTCTGGAGGCAGAAATGGAGGAGGTGCTTGTCTTAGAATGCACTCGAATCAAAAGGAATCAGGTGCATAGTGCTCAGTTACAATGCATCAAGCAACCCAACCTTGACCATAACAAGACACGGACGTTGACAGAAACAGATCCAATTTGGCCGAGCTTTGACCATGGACCCTTGAAGACGAGCTCTGTAAATGTTCTTCTCTAGCTATGAATAGACAGCTCACATTCCAGGTCTGACAAAGCTCTTCAAAAGGACCCCTTTGAGCTAAACTAGTGGGAGGCTGAAAGGGAGGATGAAAGGACCCTTAATTTACAAGTAAACAAAAGCTTACTCGCTCCATAAATATTTTTTCTCCCTTCAAGCCAGCTTCAGCCCTGAGATCACCGGACCCTGTTTCGCGAAGATGTTATGTCCAAATTGAGATCCGAGCGCATAAACTCGGTATGTTCTGGAAGGTTTCTACGTCTCACGATATGGAATAGTGGAAAGCCTCGGATAGTTTGAGGCTTCTTAATTTCCCTCATGCTGCAATGCAACATCCGTTTCGTGCTCGTGCTCGGTAATTAATTATCGCAAGCGGCCAGGATGAAGAAAGATTAGACGGTATGTAACACGAAAGCGAAGCACCTCATCCATCGTATGCAAAACACACGTCTGCTCGTCTCATCTAGATGTCCAAGCGGGTCGATCAGAGTCCACCCCTCTCCTTAAAAATAAGGGACCCTGCCAAGAGGGGAACGGTCGCTGAGAGTCTAGAACTCCGCCTCAGCGGCTTTGGTTCCTCACAAGGGCGGAAATGAAGGAAGGGAAGATCAGTAAGCATTAGACTCAGCCCAGTAAGAAGATAACGGGATTGCCAAGCAAAGAGGTGGTCGTCTGACAAAGAAAATAGAGAATTAATAAAGGTCCAAGCCGTCGTTTCCGTGGAAGCTAGGTAGACTGAGTTCAAGAGCATAACGTTACGAAACGCCATGTTGGAAGTGAGAATGCCGCGGCATGAAGATCAAGCACATTAGTGGAAAATCCTCCGATGAAAATAGATGTGTCTCGATCCCTTACATGACTGGTGAGGTTTTACGCGTACCGTCAAACAATGCCCATCTTGATCTTTTCGCCTGTGGAGCATCCAGAATTGCAAAAGACCAGCATTGGCATCTCGATACAGTACAGTTTAACCTGTACCGTCAGCAGTGGCGAGACTTAATTGGTCCAGTAGGAGCATCTCCGGTGCAGTGCAGAGACATAACGGACCGGCATCGAAGGTTGGGAGGAGGATCTCGGCCGGTGGCGTTCATCTCGATGTGGCTCCCATCACTTGACTTGAAGGACCAGACTGCATGAGAGCTGTGTTCCAGATCGATCTACAATAAGAGGGAAAGGGTCTTTTTTAGCCACAGTAGCTTCATTTATGAATATTCATTCTTTTAATCATCGAAAGATACTGTAGATGAGAGACTTTTTACCGTATTGTACTGTACTGTAGTAAGCCTTTACCGTATTTGACGTACCGACGTGGGTGTGGGCATGGCATTTCCATCCATCCCATGGGTAATTGTGGATGTCGCATCCCATCTCATGTCAATCCAATCCCCAATGTCATGTCTGTCAGTCCGTCCGTCAGCTATCAATTGGCGGCCGTTTTATGGCTTTTAGTCTGAACCTCTCTCTGCGTTTCTCTCCCCTTTTTTTTACCCCTTGGTTAGCTCTCTCAGTCCCAGTTTAAAACGGTTTCACAAGGCATGAACGGAGAAACTTGAGTCGTCTGCAGTTGATTAAAACCCTCCGTCGCATCTCGATGTAGTGAGATCGATCACTAATTAATCTACAGCACAACATACCTAGCTTCTAATTAAAACTTGATCCATCTCGATGCTTAATTCTACTGTAACGGAGATCAAACAGGCTGACGAGTAAAGAACAAAAATCCCACGAATGTGTTGTTTTTCCTTTTTACAATCCCACACCCGTAGTCGCCAATCTCTTGTTTGAACCTGACTAATGTCATGTTGTGTTTCGATGAGATGTAAACCCCACATGCCCGTCCTGCGCATCGGTAACATCGTGTCCGTTTGAGAGGCGAATTTTATCGCGATTGATAGACAATGATAGACGCGGACGTCCGTCAATCGACACTATGAGTTTACGGTTACGGATATGTGATAAGCGTCTCCCGTCTGCACAGGCACGCGTACATCCGCCGATCAATTCTCCAGTTCATCACTGGCTGATCCTCTGACAAAGACAGGTTCTGGCCATCGAAGAGTTCCAAAATTCCACGTGGGAGCTGCGTAACTATCGACGTCAAGTCTTATCACATATATGAGTCACGGAACGGATAGACATCCGTTAGCTCTAAGAATTGCATCATTGTTCAACGGTTTAATGTTTGATTGACAGCTGCATTGTATAATATGATGTAGAAAACCGCGACGCGATGCGTAGAGTTGCTCACCAGACGACGATAAGCTCTTACGATCGAAAGGAAAGCTCATCCCTGTCCTGTCCATCATGCCATGTCAACAGATCAACATTTGACTTTTGAGGATCATGATGAGCTGCAGGGTTGATACAGAGGACGGGAGCAGGCATCCGTATCAAGATCAAGACATTCTACAGTATTGTACTGTATCATCTACCCTAGATAGAAACGGAGTTGCTCCGGATTTCCGTGATGAAACCCCCTCAATAAACGAAATCAAACCATCCACCCCGAAGCTTTTCGCGATGCCAATGCCCATGCTCCGATGCCGATGCCACTTCCACCTCGTCTCATGCCGTGTCTTGACAAGTGCAATGCCGGATGCTACTGTACCGAGCGAGGAATACAGCCTAACGGACTACTCGACCGGGTCGTGATAACTTTGACACCTTTTTCATTGTCTTGGCAAGCACTTGTTTCGTTTGAGGGCCAATCCGTAAAGTCCGTCCCGTGGACGACATCGAGATACTCCTGCTCTGCCCTGCACCGACAGGGCTATACCCATGCGATGCTCTAAACTTTATACCATAGCTTTTATTGTCTTGTCTTGCTTTTCACGTCTCAGCCGTCAGGGAAAAAGGAGAAAGAGGCCACGGTATGCCGAGCCATGCAGGTGAGAAAAGAGGTTGTCCAGGGCCACGCGTTCACAATGATGCGATAACCATGTAGAAACATCATACATACAGCACAGTGATAGAAGTTTACAGGGCAAGATACTGACGGATCGAATCGACCAGATTTCTCCATATCGACGGAGTAGATCCGGAGCAGCTCCCCTAATGGCCAATTGATCATGAGACTTGAAGCTTGTTGCTTTTTTTCTGATCCAACTCCCGATCCCTACGCTAATGGTTCGACCAAGACTCTTGTCGTTGGGCCCTGAAGATCGGAAATTGGGTGTGTCATCAAAGGAGTCCCCGAATGAACTAGCCCCGTTTCGCTGTCAACTTTCAAAACGCCGGAACGGAAGGTCCAGCAGGCTTCCGTTTTAGTGCCTCCGTTAGGTCTCCGTCAAGTCTCTCCGTTAAGGGGTATGCTTATACTGAAGTCTTACACTCCGTTATACCACATGTCAATAACTCTCTCAGCGGTTGTGACTCACGGGACAGGGCACCCACCCTGTACGGCAGAGATGACACCGAGCCAGCAACTCAATGATATCCCCAACGTGTCCCATACGATGAAACAGACAACAAAGAGAATTTATGCGAGAAAATTCTTGACCGTCTGTTTTGTTTGCGGTCTGTATAACCCTTTCAAACATTTGTAACAAGCCATTCGTTTGCTCTATTTCCGTCCTGACGCTAGTGATCTCTAGCTCTGCTCGCTCAGAGCCCAATCCAACGGTTCAGGCTCATCGATGCAGGGACAGGGTCTTCGCTCATGTTCGTCGGTCAGACTTAGTCCTCTCAAAAATTAAGGGTCCATATAGGTCTCTTCCATTGTTCGTTGAATGATGGGCAATTCATCCAGATTATTCTGGATCCTGCACAGCACAGGCACAGGTTACTGTAAGACCAGCGTCGCAGTCGCAATATCTGCAAAGAACAAAAAATGATCCGAATTGTCGGGTGTTCTAGTGTCAGCTTCGTTTAGCTGTGGATGCTTTTGGATCGACTGCTCAGCCTCCTTTCACACGGACATGACATGCTGGGATATGGGGTTTTGTTGTCGTTGCATTGGCATTGAGGCTTGTAAGTGACAATTGTCCAATGGCGCTTGAAGCGAGTTCCCATACGAGCAAATTTGCACAATTTACAATCTTGGCGTCTATCACCGCCAGAAGCTGAGAATCTTCAATGTTGGTCCGTTGGTTGAAGCTGCTTCTATTTGGCGCCATATGCGTGAAACCCGCTTGAGGCTCAAAAGCCCGCATCAATGGATCCGCTCTTTTCTTACAGAGTAAATTAATAATTAATCAACTTGTGCAGCTGCAGATGCACCATTGTTTTGTTTCTTCTGCCTACCGCTGCCACCGCCAGACACGAACGCCTTCCTTTGTTCCAAATGTGACAGATAAGATGCCCATAATGGAGTTAATTCTTAGTACCGTACAGAGTAATTTGTTGCGCGGCATCTCGGCGCGGTGGAAGCGCCATTATCAATCATGGATGGATCAGAGTCCCATGCCGTAAAAGCCGAAAAACCCATTTCTCTCTTACAAAGACTCATGCACTTTTGAACATCAGGCACCTGTTTTACGGGCGCGTATAAGCAGCCCGCTCAGGTTTAGTGCTAGTACCGTAAAATCCGATTCACCCATTTTTAACGTTTGACCTGACCCCTGTGCCCTGAACCTGGCTGGGCTGAGCTGGCTGATCTGATTCCGGGGTTTGTTTTAACGGTGAATCCCAACTTACAAGCAATAAACCGTGAGGCGGACGACTCCTAATTGACAGTCCCCGGACTCCGTAGAGTTTGACTCACCTTTGCTAGGACAACTCATCAATTGGCCCAAGCCACGGGAAGCAGTGATACAGGGTCTTTTGACAAGCTTTAACTCTGCAATCTAATTTGCACAAGCTAGAAGACAAGAGCTTTCGGAGAGCATGGCATCTCCCCGTTAAACGCCCGCCTCGGGAGGGAGGGAGCCCTTAGCAACGCAACGCAACGCAACAGTTGACAACAAACACAAAGATTAAAGTTTTTGCTTTTTCAGTCCGTCTCCCCAGGGCTGGCTGGCTTGTACCGCACCGCAGCGTATTACTTACTGTACGTGACACCTGTACTGTAATTGTACGCTGTGCCCCGGTCGTCGTAGTCGTCGTCAGCAGAAGGGCTTCTCCCGTCAGATATTACAGCGCAATGTCCGAGACAGGCAGATGGCTTCAGCCAGCCTCCCTGACGACGAATTGGGAACAGCCAACATGATCACGGGCGTTACAGGGGATGGGATAAACAAAAGTCACAGTATCAGAAACTTCTCAGTTATCAGTTAATATTATATCTACCGGCATGATGCTCTCACCAGAACATCAATATGATGCTTGCTAAAATCACAAGCCAAACACAAGTCCTGTCTCACAATGCGAATTCTGTTGTGTAAAAAGCCCCGGTTGATCGCATAAACGGAAAGGGAAAACGGAGCCAGAGAGGAAAAAAACCCAATCGAACGGGGGTAACGGAGAGACGGCCCAAAACTGGGGATCCAATGGAGTCTTACGGGCTTCGCCTGGCCCAAAGGACTGACGTTGCATCGGGCCAGTCCTGCCCAGCCCAGCCAGAGCCCAGTCCACACACACCCCCAGAAGAATCCCTCCGTTTTGAATTGAAGAGTGCAACTGCAGGCTGCAGCACGTACAGACAGTAATGAATGCCAAGCCATGAAAGTTACGACGGTTGCTTGGACAATTCCCTCAGAGACATCAACGCCCGCCTACAGATACCACTGTCTTATAGTGACTAACTCAACTTCACTTGCATATGCCGTGCCGTCTCATCTTGTCTGACCTGCCCTCGGGTGCCTACGACAGTACAGTTTTTTTTTTTTTTTGGGGCGTGTTCCGTTTCGCGTGCTTGGCATGTCCTGGGCCCTGGCCTGGCTGAGATTTTGGATTATGTCGCCGATCCTTACTCCATGAACAAACGCCGTCTGGCAAAGACACTCCGTGGTGGTGCCAAAATGGCACATCGTCGATCTAGCTCTAGCATTGCTGAGAAGCAAAGCACTAATGTAACTTACCTAGCGTACTGTATTGCACCACACACACTGAACTGAGACGTGTGATGCCCTGTTTCTCATTCACTACCAAGTACAGTAGTGGATGTTGCATGACCAGTATGAACTGAGTATGATCAGTTTCAATGAGTTTTCGACTTCACTATTTTGATAAAAAGGTCGTGCCGTCCCCCAATTCTACTGCTTCAACCCAGAACCTACCTCTGCACATCTAGATATTTCCATCGGCTCAACGGAATCCGACGACAACGCTCTAGAACTGTCGACCCATAGACCTCCGAAGTTCCTAGCTCTCGCTCTCTCTCTTCTGCAACCAACCAGACTAAGCATCAGCCACCTTGCCGTGTTACCGTACCGTTATCTGTACCGTACCGTTTTGAACGACAGACAGACACCACACGCTACCACACACCCATCAGACCAGGATACCGCAACTGCACACCCCCCCGGACAGTCTCTTTTTTTCAAGGCTCCAGAGTTCAGAGCCTAGCCCCAAAGGCACCCCTGGTCACCTCTCCAATCCTTCTTAACCAGAGCACCATCCCCCTTGAAAAAGAGCCCGGGCGAAGTAAACCAGCACCAGAGTACAAAGCGCCAGCGCATCCCCATCCACTTGAAACAAACAGTAAAAAAGGCTTTAGCTTCCTTGCTTGTTCCCATATTCTCCTCCCCTTGTTACTTTAAACCAAGAACAAATCTCTTTTTTTCTTGTGAACAGTACTACATATATCTCAACTACTACCCACCACACTTGCTTCTCTCCTCCTCTCTCATCATGTCTGCCAGACCTTCAAGCCACCACTTTGGATCATCCAGCTCAACATCATCATCTCGCTCATCATCATCGTCCTCTTCTTCCGACTCGGGCCACAGATACAGCATGGACTCAATCGCTCTTCCCATCGCCTCGGTCGAGGTGCTTCGCTGCATGCGATGCGCTCGCTCCGTAGAGGCTACCTCCACCGACGACGTCAGCACCATGGGCATGGTTCGCATCGCCCACAACCTCTACTACTGCGAACGTTGCGCAAAGATGGTCGGCTACAAATAAATGAACCACACCCACGGGTTATCACAAGCTTGAAAAACGAAGTTCGAAGATGACATACGACATTCGACACTACCAATTCAGCTTTTCTTCTTCTTTCTTGGTGGAGGGAAAACAAAAACAACAACAACTAGCGACAATCGCACAACCATCTCTTGGGCGCCCAAAGGATAGGATCAACACAGCATCCCTCCCCTCCGCCGTGGAAAGGACAGCACCTTTTAAAGGTCACCTCTACGCAAGAGATCAAAAGCCCCATGCATCGCCTTAACCGCAACTGTACATAACGCACGACTTGCACCTGGACGATATGGAATTGGGCAACACTCTTGACGCAAAATCCCCGCGACAAAAAACCACGAACGGCCACGATCCCCTCACTTTCACCACCGCGAGTCTCATTCAAAGAAAGACTCAGGGCATTCGAGTGATTGATTGGGTGCGGCATGTCCGGGATCAACAACGGGACCCCCGTCAGCTACGGGATCAGCACTGCCTCCCAGCGGGCAATTGGCAGATCCAGATTGGATCATATCAGATCAGATCAACAACCCTCTTCTCCAGAAGCGCATCACAGCCTACCATTCAAGGCTTGGCTTTATTCGCTTCTTATGACCACCACTTTTTTATTTTATTTTATTTTTTTCTCTCACGACTCTCATGTCATCATGTTATGGAGTTTCTTTGGGATGGGAAACATTTCTTATTATACCTAGGGATACCCTCTGTTTGCATTACATTATCATTATCTGGCGGGCGCTTTGGAAAGGCTTCTTTTTATGTATTATCTACATGTATGTATAGTCGTGGATTGAGTACACGCAGAGACCACGGCCTGGTGCCTGGCAAACGCAATGCCGATTGGGCAGTATTTTATTTATTCTTGATAATTTATCTCTTTCTCTCATATCAGATCAGATCATGATCAGTGTCTTGTCCTCTGTCTTAACCAATATCGTCTGTGCATTACATGGATACTGATCATGTCGTTGGCTCTTCTAAACAACACCTGACCACTAACATAACCCAAGCTAAGCTACAATCAAGCATCGGCCGTCCGTCAAAAAAACGCACGCTCTCCGCGCTACGCCCACGAGCCGCCTCTTCGCATTGCTAGTATGCATCTCGTTGAATGTCTGACCAGGGTTCCATTGGTCCTTTTCTGGTATCCAGACGTTGAATTTCCATAAATATGTGCCCTGGCTGGATCCAATAAGACCGAAATTCCAGACTGCAAAAGTCGAATTTGACGATGTTGGCGCCGAGGCTCGCATACCAGCCACTGACGTCTGAAGACCCCATCTCGTTGCTACTGTAGTACTGTAGTACCGTACGGTATTTCCATGCCAAGCCGAGGATGGACAGACAAAGATGTCATTTAGCATTTTCGTAAAGCTTCTACCGAGCTAAACGCGATATTGAGTCTGGACTGGACCTCAAATGGAATGGAATGGAGACATGTCTCGTATCAGTTCATTTCACATTTGACGGTAATTACCTTATTCTAGATATATCCTCTTTTCTTTTCGCCTCCCCCTTTCTGCCTTTTACTGTTTTTGTTCAAATCCCCCCTTGTCTCCTGTCTCGATTCTCCAGGTTTTATCCCGGGCACTTGACCTGGCATGGAAACTGGAGCTCTGGAGATTTTTCCCTCGGTTAGGGTTTGGTTCTCCTTCACCAACAACTCCACATCTTCGGTTTATTTGCTTCATTCTGTCGGTGGAGACTCCGCGCAGTACTGACAATTACAGCAACTCATTTTTTCCATTTTCTTCTTCCGCCTTGGTTTTTATTTTTCTTCCTTTCATTTGAGGCTATTCCCACCAACCCATCTCCCCCCCACTTGGATTATGTACACCCAACCAGCTAGACTCATTTGAGTACAGCCTCTCTTTCCATTGTCTCGGAGATACGTGGAAGATTACGACGACATGACATGGATATGAGGCTAAGACAAGAAGATGCTATTTGTTGCACAACTTACATGCATATTCGACTTATCGTCGATTGGAAATGTGACCATTGCATAAACTCTACGTAATGCCTACCTATACCCGTCCGGCAATGACAGTTGAGAGCTCAAAAGATAGCTGCATTCAGAGCAACCAACCTGAACCAAAGTCAATCCGTACTGTAGCTACAGACGCTTGTGCAAGCCATGCAACCACCGTGTACTGTAACTTTTCTTTTTAAAACTCACGACTCGCTCGACGCTCTCGACCCTTTGTTACCCCGGCTTGCAAGCCCAGTACGGCACTCTAAAGTAGCAATATGGAGAGGCTAATGTACCACCCTTCCCCCTCAACCCAGCCCCTCATCAATCCTTCAATATGCGCGCAACGCGCCTGCAAGGAAACAAAGTTTGAGTCCTTTCGCGGCAGTTGAGAGGGGGGCTCGGACCAGTCTAGATTTAGATTCAGATTCAAAAGGCTTGCCGGAACAAAAGTTCAACAGAGGGGGGGACGGGCAACTGGAATGCATGCAAATGCAACTGGCATCTGCCGTTCCGTCCGTTATCCTTCAAAAAAGGTTGTTACTAGAGATGCAGGTCTAGATCTTGACCAAAGAAAACCCCTCTCTGTTCACGGCTTCGTGACCGGTACTGTAATTTAGCATCAGGCAGTCAAATGTGATAGAGACAAAGGATGGCGGCGGTGGCTTGACAGACTGGGCACCAATGCCGGGATTCGAAGAACCCGAGACCACGAGTTGCACACTAACCTGACAATTCCAATTCCATTCTGATATCGTATGTCTGTCCGTTTAAACCGGTCAGCCTACAAGTCTCTATAGTGACAGTTTGCAAGTCCCCGTGCCAAGCTTGTTTTTCTTCTGCTACAGTTCCTTGCTTGAGTTACAGCCCGGGGGGAGAAGGTAACCAAACTCGAAATAGTACCATCTCTTCGGCCCGCGGGGTTACAGCCAAACGGGGTTTCTTATCCAAGCTACGAGTCAGAGTCTGCGTCTAATTCGTCGGACCTTTGACCTCTTTTCAGGTCCAAGTGCTGTGCTGACACGCATTGTAACGCTGTCTCTGCGAGTAAGAGTTGCAGCGTTAAAACAGACAGAATGAGGCTATAATGTCGTCTTTTCAGATTATGTTGGCTTGGCGACATTCTGATACAGGCTATCAGAAACATATGTAAACCCTTGTCTTGCTTACAGGCAGGACCTGTGGGAAAAGCCGGGGAGTTGCAAAGCCTATCTGTCACTGTATGTCTTAGAACAGGAGCAAAAAACAGACATGTCGATAAAACACACAGACCGTGCTGTAAGACAAGCAGCACGGAACACCTTCTACCCGTAGCTAACAGGCGGAGCCTGGCATTTCTAAGCTCGCCGGTTTAGACCCGAGTCCCCGATGTAGGTCGGTATCTTTGTCCGTTCGTGACTCTTATCACCGGATCTCGAGATAACCAAGATGCCGAGCCCGGCCCGTCCCAGGCTACCACGGCATTGGGAATAAAAAGAGTGAGCGACAGTCGAAATAAGCTCAAGTCCAGTCACAGCCATCGTCTATAACCTGCCGAATTTCCGTGCGTACCGTTCCATTGCTTCCGAAATGATGCTATTGCCGTCATTATCACCGTCACAACGTCGCCCTCAATTCTGAGTCTCTATCTCCAACAACAAGTTGAGGTCTTTTTCTTCCCAGCTCAGGTCGGTCAGTCTTACACACCTCCGAAACCTGCCAATAAGACAGTAACCGGCCTGGAAAAAAACGGTCGCATCCACGAGAAGCTATTGGTAGAACAGCATGTCATAACGCACGCCAACGCCCGTACGGGACTTAGCTTAGCTTACCGCAATGGATGACGTTTTTTTCCTCCTGCGTCAAGGGTTTTTGTCCCTTCACCAAAGCGGGTTTGTATGACAGGAACCACACCGGAAATTTTACAAAGGGCTGAATAAAGGAGAATGAGGTTGATGTCAAGAATTGTTGAACCACAGAGTGGGAAATTTATGGGTTCGCGAGGAGGTTTCCTGGTGGAGAAATGAAACGGGAGATCATCCCATGAAATCGTACATATGTTCTCCAGTTTGAGCCTCAGATCTCGAAAGAAAGAACAATTGTTTACATACTGTCATCTCAACAAAAATAGTAATATCACGTATCCAAACCAACAAGAAACAACTGATCCCCCTTCTACGTAATCCCTCCCCTGACAGACACCACATCACCATGCAGGCTTCCCGAAGAGACCCTGCGAATGCCCTCACTCGTTTTTTTCACGCGCGTATCCGTACAGAAAAAAACAAGGGGCCCCACGCCTCTTTCGTCATCCCGCCCACTGACCTCATCGTGCAGTCCCACAACCAAACAAACCACGACGTTGCGTTGCGTTCGCAAAACAGGGCGGTCTATAAAAAACAACAAAACGGGCGGGGAGGAGGGGCGTGACGTCGAACAGACCGTTTTGTGGTATTTGACAGCCCAGGGTTTGCAGTAAAACGGTGCACCAAGAAGGAATAGAACGTGAGGCGTGTGCGAGATGATGCAGATTTTGTTAATCAAGGACCCTTTATTACGGTCGTCTTGAGTATAATTGCGGTGGTTATAGGGCTGGAGGTTTGCCAACTTGGCGGTCAGCTTCTGCGTTGTTTCTAAGAATATTCCATTTCCGTTTTACTGTTCCGAGATACGTTTCATCTAGATTGCATACTGAGGTTTCATTCATACAGTACAGTACATACATACATGTCCATGCCAAGGCTTTATCCCAACGCCTTACTCCTGATCCAATACCTACAATTCATAATTACAATACGATAGACGTCTTCTGGGTGACAGAATAATTGCCCGCCGAGACTCGAAGTACCAAAATATAATAGCCCGAATGCTAGCCTAACCCAGCATCAAGTGTCTAAAGTATTTCGTCTCATAGAACTCAGCGGCAAGTTCTCTGATACCCTTACGCGTATGGGCGTCTTATATCCGAGTCCTATGTTCCCATAGCCAATGGCGGTAGAGTGTCAAAGTTATCAACCCTCCATTCGCACGTCTCCGGATGTCTCTTTGTCAAGGTTCTTTAGTAGGAAACTGCGCTTGAAGTATTCGTTGGGGTGGACAATAGTCTCGAGTTGTGCTTGTGTCATGACACCCTCGTCCTTGGCCTTCTTAATCTCCTTTTTGTGTATATGTTCAAATACGCTGTGGCATTGTTAGTATATGTAGCCTTGTGCAGTGGCATCAAGGAACGACTTACCGATTGCATGCCATGTGGAACTTTTGCTTATCCTTGTCCTCCTTGACACCCTGAACAACGGAGCGATCGTTCACGCCCATGGCTTGTACGAGAGCTGACAGATTCTCCATGTTGAAGTGTCTGTAAGGGCATCCATGAGCCTCACCAGGACCAGGAGGATGCTCGGTAAGGATCTTTTGGCAACTAAACGGACTGTAACCGCCTCCTCTTCGGTTGGAGTCACCTCCAACATCACCGTATACGTGACGAATATTGTAACGGTACTCTTTATTGAACTTGTCGTCTGTCATGTTGTTGAAGCTCTTTCTCCAGAACACTAAACATTCTTCCAGGTTCAGACCGATACCCTTGAGGAAGAGCGAGTATTGTAGTCGGCCAAAGTGCTTAAGATGATTATCCCGACGCAGCGAACGATGGAGGTGGGACATGCAGGCTGGGAAATGTTGCGATAGATTGTCGACGTTGTTGGCGCTGATTTCAGCACCTGGCACGGCGGCTGTGCTTGACATATAAGAAGCATCAGGAGTGATGAAGTTCTTGGAAAGATGGTTGAGAATGGGTGTAAGTCGGTCGTCCTCATCGAGTCGGGGAAGGGCACGGGCAGTCAACTATGCATAGTCAGTATCCAGGTCGCTTGTCATCTGTGGGTTGTTGTACCTCAAGTTGTCTTTCCAAGCGCGAAGTGAACTCCGAGATAACCATACCAGCCTGTTCGCGACCGGGTACGAATGCCATTCCAGCCTTGAGGAACACCCTTCGGCTCTCAATCAGGTCAGGAACTCGTTCCCAGTCCACCTTGAACCAAGTGTCGTCCTCGTTGTCGCCCTTTCGGTGAAAGGCAGCCAACTCTGCAGCGTATTCCCTCCTGTCTTCCTCTGTCACATCTTCGCACCAATCCAAACCAAGAGTCTTGACAAAAGCTGATCGCTCCGCAAGATCGTCTTCGTTAAGTCGCAGACGGAAGAGCATCGTCTCAACACGCGTGAATCGACGGCGCAGGTCCTCGGTCGACGAAAAGGCTAGTCGTAGAATAAAGTGGCTGTAGTGGTCTTTTTGGCGCTGCTCAAATAGTTTCTTGGAACCGGAGCTGTTGGCCTCGAGGAACAGATGCTTCTTGAGGATAGGCTTCATGTGGATTGCTGTCTCGGCGGGTGTCTTGTTGCGAAAGGAGCATGCTTCGAGTTCGGCGAGAACTGTAGCGTGTTAGATGCGTTTCGATGTGCCAGGGCCCGTCACATACCTCGAAGTCGGTCGATAGCCCATTGTTCAAACTGTTCGAGGGTGATGTCTGCGGTAGGAGGATCTGAGTAAAAGTTGAGACGATGGGGGTAATCGAGGTCCTTGTATGTGGGTGTAGCAAACTGCTTCTTGCGGTGGTCGACGACATTGCGTCGCTTAGGGTCAATTCGGTTGAAGTCTTGCCGCAACATAATGTCGTTGTTGGTATCGTTATAGTTTCTGTGCAATGTGAAGACGAAATTAGACAAGGAGGAATGGTCAGTGGGAGGCGTAAAGTGGGAGACGCGTAAAGACGCGACTGGCGTCGCGGGGCGGATGGAAGCAATTTAGTGGCTGTGGGCCAATCACATTTCACAGAATGGCGATGGTTGTTCCCCAGGTGATGGTCCCTAGCATTCAGGCCCACTGAGCACTTAGATGATGAGCATGAGAACCTGACCCATAGTATCAGATTACCAGCACATTCAATGTCGATTAAAATAATGTGCAAATGGCCATAGATAGAACCAATTTGATCAATGGAGCCCTTTCTCTTTGGATTGATATTCTGGGACGGATGAGCAATTACCCGATCGTGCCATGCGTCTACCACTTGTTCCAGTCGCACTAGAAATGAAGATCGACGACCTCAACTTACACATCCCATCCATCCATCCCATCGCATCTTCAATCTTTCAAAAGTGTCTCATACGGACGACATATCTTGCGCGCTTGTTGTGATAGCTGCTGTCAGATTGTTGCAGTAGTCGCTTTTTTGCCATGCCTGTCCAGCTGAGAAGTAGGCCTGGGCCAACAGAGTGCTCTCGTACTGTATCATTCAGAACCCCGCCATCAGTGAGTTCTTATACCGCGCAACTTGTCTGACTGGGTGCTCACTGCAACAAGCTCAATATGGAGTGCAGCTCAAGCTCATCTTTACTGCTTGCACTCCCTCCCGAGATCCTTACCATGATCTCCGACAAGGCCCCGCTGGTGGACAGGGCCATGTTAGCCATGAGCTGTAAGAGCATGCTCGACATCGGGAGGCTGTGCAGTCTGTCAGTACCTGATCGCAAACATCACCGTGCGCCTTGGAGCATAACAGAGGTGGATAAATCCGTAGATAGATGTTCGTGTATGCACATGGAGGAACTACTTAGACGGTTTCAACCTCGAGATGCGAATGGGAGACCGCGCCGTGCTTGGAGTTGGTGTGTTGACTGCAGCATGTATCGACCGACAAGGCGAGGATGGTGGATTGACAAGATGAAAAAGACTTGGTCGAAAGAGCAATTATCCTCTGCTACTCAGGCTATCGATTGGTACTGTCGTGGCATCAAAAGACAATGTCCAGATTGCTGGCTGCGTGAGTTTGGGGTTTGAGTCAATTGTTTAGTTTAATAGACTTTGGTGCGCTAAGGCAACTGCATCTTTATAGGTGGTTTGTTAAAGCCATATTGTTACCGTCGTGTATTTCCACTAAAAAGGCAGTCTCATGATGGATTACTTGCAGGAGAGAGGTCAAGTGCAGCCACGCCCCCACTGCCTCTCCAACTTTACCCGCACCTCAGATTCCTAACTTTTGGATCTCAACGGGCATCCCTGTGACTTGTTTTACGAAAACCTTACCGTAGGGTTTTCTTTTTATTTTATTTTTAATTCGAGTTACACTTTTCGCACTTGTCTCCTTCAACATTTCGTTCCATCGTCTTGGTTGTGACTTTCTTGGCTGGACAACCTCAACTTTCCTGGGCGTGCTCTCTGGGAGACCGCCCATTGTACCACCACCATGACTTATCCGATTGACATCCCAGCGCAGCAATCCTATCGCCAGATCCCAGCAGCGGACTTATCGCCATACCCAGAAGATGAAGGTCCATATATGGGATATACTGAAATCTTTGAAAAGTATACTAAGCTGTATCTCGTTCCATGCGCATTGCTAATAATTCAGTGGCCTCGTCCACAACCTAGTGTCAGCTGGGTCTGGCAGATTCATCGAAGTCCAACCACAGTTCAAACTGCCCTTCTTTTCTTTCACCATCGTCAAGCACAATGCGAGAGGCGTTACCACGATTGGCTTCGGAAGTAGAGACCTCAAACGGTTCTTCAGCGAAAGTCTTGCGTTGAACCCTGTTGGGCCCGAGCCTCTTACCCTCAACATTGAACAAGTTCTCTGCCATTATGATGCACTTTGTCACATTTTACGCGAGCGGGCGAATTACGGGACACGATTTGACGACACATTTAACGAGATACGACTGCTTGTTAACGACATCTTGCTCGAATCATTTCTTTACGATGGCCTTGACATTGACCATCTGCACCGTCAAAACATCATTTCTGCCGATCTTTTTCAGGAGATCCAACCCCGCTACAATGACTTTGGGCTGAGCGGCCCTGAAGAGTACTTTGAACTCGGAGCGTTTACTCAAGAGATGGAAGAGGAGTACGAGAGGGTCCAGAATACCCAGATCGGGACCTTTGCTCGAATGGGTAGAGAGGATTTACTTCGCGGCTTTTGCGAACCTCTTCTGCGATCAAAGAACACCCGCATCTTTTACGACGAAGAACTTCTCTATGACATTCTGCAAAACCGTTTCTGGGACACCTATGAGTATATGCTAAATGCCATCGAACGCTCGCATTTAGTGGAAAGTAACGCCCGAAGCCGTGACCCTTCCGATATAACCTACGATCCCCTATACATGGCTATCAAACTCGGCCACTGCCCTACTGTTCAGTACTTTATTCAAAACAAACACAAGAACTTTGAAGGGTACATTAAAGGCGCTGTCAACTACTCAGACCGTCTCTTTACACCCCTCCTGGCCGCGGTCCGATGGCAAAAGGTCGACGTGATCCGACTGTTGCTACGAGAAGCGCCTGTGTACTATTCCATGCTACCCCAAGCTTTCGAGTTCGCGAGGGAGACGGGATTCGAGCGCATGCTGGATGTCGTGGCAGACCTGACGACAGAGAATGCGTCTACTTTTGCGCACAAGAGCGCCAGGTATCCAGGGCCCAAAGCCCCTCAGTCCCAGCTTATGGGTGGAATGTCGCCCTCTATCACCATCACTCCATCTCCGTATGGGAATAGCAGCGTATCTGGCATCAGCAACGGATTCCAGGACTTGTCTCAAGGCCAGATGATGCTGGACGACTCTGAGCCTTTCCCTCAATCACCGGCGATATCTCAGCTTCTAACTAATCCCAGCTTCGAAGGGAAGGGCCTCGGCTCTTTCGATTCTGGTATTGGAATGGAGAATTCCTTCGAATTTCCGACCAGTCCGTGGACCTCGCCAAAAGGTATTGTTCTTCAAATCTACGTTGCGCTCATCAGACTAATTGTTGATAGATGACCCTACACCACACGAGTCTATTGAACAGCCTATGGAAGCTCTTGGTCAATTGGGTTCAGTTCCAACGCCTCCTTCCTGGGGTGGCAATGGCCCGTTTCTGGCAAAGGGCTCCGACCTCGAAGATTTCTTTGGTCAGCCTACAGAAACTCTAGATCCAACAAGTCTAACTCCAACCCGGGAAAATAAGCGCCCAAGGCTAGCGATGGACGTCAATTTCGGAGCTATCTCCAGTTATACTACAGAGACTCCGGGTCAAACGAGTCTCAAGCGCCAAAGGCTGACGATGAACTTCAATTTCGAAGCTATCTACAATCAGACTACAAAGACTCCAGGTCAACCGAGTCCAGATCCGCCCCCTTCTACCCAAGACTACAATGGCCCATTGCTAGCAACGACCTCAGATTTCGACAATGCATCCGTTCACCCTACAGATGCTCAGGATCAAATGATACCGAGTCCATTCTGGACCTCTTTCGACGAAAATGGCCCTGCAACAGGCTTAGATGTCGATAATATGTTCAATGGCTTCACAGACGATGCAGACTACTTGATCACTCCTTCAGCGTTTTCCACTCCTCCTGCGGAAAACGTGGAAGATGTGTTGCTTCAGACGGACATAACACCCGGGACTCCTCAATGCAATGACGATCACCCAACACCGGGCAAAACTGAGCTAATGGGAAACCCGCCGAGCTCGCCCCTCAAGTGCAGTCACTGCGAAAAGACCTTTTCCAATGTGTCAAACCGCAACAAGCACGAGAAACAGGCATGCCCTAATAAAACGATACCAACATTGCCCTGCCGGTATGCTCATCTTGGATGCAAGAACGCGTCCAAGAATGAAGATAATCGAAAATCCCATGAGAAGCGGTGGTGCAGTTTCAACCCCAGCCGCCGCAAGGTCGAAAGAAAGAAGACCATGAAGCAACTCTAGAATAATTCTGGATCATGATTTGAGATGACAGGTTTTTGAACATGTTTGGGCTAATAGACAGAATTTGGTAGAACTGCGCGTTGGCGCAAAAGGAAAAGAAAAGGGTTCTTATTAGTATGTGAGTTACAACTTTGCGATTTTGCGATTTTGCGATTTGTTGAAGTGAAGATGCTGCTACTGGTTGGTTAGAAGCACCCTTGCTGGTGAGTTTAGTACTGGACTTTTACTTGAAGATTAAATCCAATTGGCAACAAACACTTTGGGCGTCCTCTTGTCGTTGGACCCTGATTATGCTGCTTGTACCGAGTAAGGCTAGAGACCAAGCTGGGTTAAACTTGACTCGGCCGGTGGCTGAACCTCTCGGTACCGGAGTGCGAATGGAGGGTGAGGCCCCCCAAGCGGCCGTTGGAAGTGGAGAGGGGTCGGGTTCGGGTACTGATGGGGCGCACCTGACGTTAATCTCTATAAGGCTGAAAAAGATCCATTGCCAATGGATCGACAAGAGATACAACACATTGGTCTGTCATGTTGCATTGCGTCTTGTTTGTTTGTACCAACTACTCTATCTAGTATCAATTATCCTTCAGGTAGTAATAGACTCATCAACACTTCATTTAAGCTGGAGCCGTGTCTTGACTTGAGCGGGTAAATAAGCACAAGTAGGCATCCATCCTTCAGTTAGCTCATCGCAAGGCATAATTGACAGGCACTCAGCACATCAATGACATGGGTGGTTCAAGAAACGGCCCCCACCTTCGGCCATGACCTTTCCACTTCTACTACCACTTCCGTCTTACATACGTATAATAGTTGAAACGGCCTTACTGGGCTGAAGTTAACTGCGCGTGTTAAGGCTGCCTCATCCGATGCTGCGCTGTGCTGTGCTGGTGAGAGTGGAGAGGACGGGAGGGGAAGGATCAGAACAGGCAGGGTTCGGGCTTACAGAGAAGTCAAAATTGCGGATTGGCCCTTGAATCCTTTTGGTTCCGCTCTTCTCAAATTGCTCATCATCTTTAATGTGACGTCTTTTATACTTTTCATCATCATCTATCCGTACATATACTTGACCCAACACGATACGAACCCGATCCCATCACCGCGTCATCAATATACAAGTCAGCATACGATATCACTCACAGCAAAGGCAATGTCATGATGGCTACCTCAGGCGTCTTCTCGGCCAGGCGCCGCACCACTCCAGGCGACTCAGACGACACAGACTTGAGCCTACCGCGATGCGCCCCCGGAAGACGCATCCCCAGCACAGTATGGGAAAAGAAGCGTCCTATAATCACAAGACTCTACCAGGAAGAAAAGCGCCCGCTCAAAGAGGTCATGGAAGTCCTCGAGCGTGAACATGGCTTTACAGCGACGTGCGTAACAACACCCCCCCTCTCTCTCTTAATGGGTAATTGACATATCTTTCACAGCGTCAAAATGTACAAGTCGAGGATCTGGAAGTGGGGCCTGGATAAGAAACTCAAGAGCGATGAGGTCCTTGCTATCCTTATCCTGAGAACGGAACGGGAGGCCCAGGGAAAGACGTCCGAGTTTACTATTCGTGGACAACCGGTCGATCTTGATAACATAAACAGATACATTCGACGGAATCCACAGCTTGTCGCTCGCTTTCAAGCTGGCGTTGTGCCTAGCATTCAGACGACTCTCGAGGTTCAGTGTCGGACGCCAGGACCTGCTTCCAGCAGTCCATTACCACCACCACCGAAGGAGACCTCTTGTATAGATCGGGTTCTTGAACTCTTTACGAGCTATTTCGATACATGCTTCACAAACAGAACCTGGAAATACGAGTATAACGGCGATTGTGTCAGTCCAAATGCTGGCGATCGAAGCGTCGAGTTATTTGAACGTGTGGTGACGAGCTTTGGCTTGTTCAATCGGTCAATGATGAGAAAGGATGAGGTATCGGTCAGAACCATGCTCACCCCAGCCTTTGAGTTACTCAAGGAGGTAGTGGCCTCCGAGAGCCCAGTCTTTGCCACCAGAATACCATTTCTATTGTGGTTTCTACATCGGTTCCACAAGGACGACCTCCTCCAGATCGTCATGAAGCACCTCGCTGTGCTGATACCCATGGCTTTGGGTCAGGATCATCCAATGACACAAATATGGGGAATTATTGGATCTCCATACTTTTCCGATTATTACAATCTATCTACACGCTTATACTCTGCGCTCGTGCCTCTCTTCGAAGAACGAATAGGGCCGGCAAATGCACTTACCACGATATTATACTGCGATCATATTGACTGCCTCGTCTACCATGATGAGACAGCAGAGGCACTCGAAGTCTCTACGACATATCGGGCCAGAGCAGAAGCTACGCAATTACGACATCACTGGCTCCGAGAACTCGCTATCCTACAGACCGGTATTGTCTGCAACGCAAAGACCGCCGAGAACAAAATCGAAGAAGCCATGGAATATCTCCAAACACTAAAAGATTGGGATCTAGACGAGGAGCAAGAAGCCGGTATGAACGTCCAATTAGGCAATTACAGCTACCAGATGGGCGACTTATCTTTAGCAATCGAGTGCTTCAGAGAAGCTTCGAATCTCATCACCGCCTGCAAAGGAGACGAGCGTATTCTGATCAGCTCCCTCGCCAATCTCGAGTCCGCGCTGCGCAAGAAGGGAGACACGGATGAGGCAGCCCAAGTGTATGAGCTGCGGCTCACACGCCTATCAGACTTTGCCAGGGAGTCGGGGACCTTTGCAAGTTCATCTTGTCCAATAGAAAGCGCGAGTCATCTGCCGGATGTGTCTCCCGCGCCCGTCAGCCCTATGGATAGTTACAGCTGGGATGGTCAGCAGGTATCTTGATTGGTCCCGGGGTCAAGATTGGCACGATTATGCATAAGGTTGACTGCGGCCATGTACTTAGGGCGTATTTGATATGGGATTGGCGTTTCTTGTATACATATTGGGCAAACTTTCGGGATCATCATGCTTTTACGAACGATCTACGTATAATGACGGAGAGAAGAAACGAAAGGAGGAGACGGTGAAAATGCCTTGGGTCTTGACAGGGTTCTTCTAGAAGCTTTCGTTGGATGCATTGACATCGCGTTTAGACGAAAGTGGTATCATTTTTCGAGGAACGATTGACTACCAGGGGGCTGTGTATTTACACGAGTGCATTTTTAATAGCACCCCATATGAGTGATATCATAGGGTTCAAGTCACTTTGCTACGTTGGTGGTGTCAAGCTGAAGCCACGAACTTTTGCAACTGCACTCAGCTTATGGCTTGACTGTATCACGATAAGCATATCGGGCATTATTATAAGGCCCTTGCATTAGTGGCCGTTGGGCGTGAGTGTATCGTGGTCTTCGTTACGGTCATTGTTATGTCTATCGTTATGGTCATCGCGATTTGCTCACGATGGCCAATTGGGGTGGTTTAAGAGTGAACTACGGAAGTGCAACCAGATTATTTTTAGCATTCATGAGCTGCACCATTGCTTTATATCGGGCATATCAAGCAAGCAATGAGAAGGTGTCCGTTGAATGCATCATTGATCATTCAGCCGTTGGGATCATTGAACTTCAACTCTATACTACGACATGCCCTGTTTGAGTTTGAGACGATACACAACAAAACTCATATAGACTTTTCTTTCTTGGAGCCAACATCACATTGCCTTCGACTCTGGCATCAATGCTTCAATGAAGACGTACTCTCTCCAGCATTATCTTTCTCACTAGCCACTAGTCCGAGCTAGAGTATTCGTATAGAGATGCAAATTGCAGACTCTATCAGCATCAAACAGCCTAAAATACGTCCGGTATGGTGTAGTGGCTAACATTTCGCGCTCTCATTACCTGAGAGATCAGTACCGCGGAGCCCAGGGTTCGATTCCCTGTACCGGAGTTTTTCTTTTGCTCTTCTTGACGACTATGCAATGCCTTCTTTTTGTTCTATTATGCAGGTTTGCTATTCCATACATACATACATACATACA